>VYZQ01026893.1:0-11465 GCA_013400655.1 Mystacornis crossleyi | reverse complement strand
AGGTTCGGTGGCAGCGCAGGACCCCGAAGCCCGGGCAGCCTGTCCGTCCTTCTCTTCTATTCATACTATTATAATAATAATTATTATTATTACTATTATTATTATTTAGTTTCTGTTTCGCTCTGCCTCTGTGCGAAATGTCTGGAGCTGCAGAAGTTCCAGCGCAGTCTGTGCCCCGCTGGAAACTCTGCTCGTAGCGCTCGGAGGGGGCTCCGGCGAGCAGCGGCGCCCGCTCCGGTTCCCTCGCGTGGGTTTCCACTGGAGCCCCCCGGGAGGACCTGGGGTCGCTCAGAGCCGGGCTCGGGGCGGGGGGATCCCCCCCAGGTGAGGGGACCCCCCCAGGCGATGGGGGGCAGCCCCCCTGCAAACCCCTTCGGGGTTCAGCTCGGCCCCGGGGCTGCCGAGGGGTCACGGGCGCTCGCAGCTCTCCCACACGTGGGCTCCGAGGTTGATTTTGTCATTCAAGTTCGTTCTTTTCGGAGCCTTCTCACGCCGCCAAGGTCAGCGGGCAGGGCTGGTCCGGGCCCCCGGGATGAGCCGCAGTCGCCCCTTCCCGGGGAGGAAAGCCCCGTTCCAGGGGGGACCCCGATCTCCAAACCCAGCGCTGCTCCTCGGGGCAGTTTTCCTCACAAAGTCGCTTTGTCGCCGGCTTTGTCGCCGGCCCCGAGCTCCGGCCGCCGTTTCTGTTCTGCGGCCGCCACGCAGCAGCCCCAGGCCCCGCGATTTACCTTGGTGTCGCGACATTTTCCATCGCGCTCCAGGAAGGTCCGCCTGTCCCCAAGTGTCCGTGTGCCCTCCGAACACCTCCCTCGGCTCTGTGGGCACCAGCGCTGCTCAGGGCAGGATGGGTCAATCTTTACGTGGTCAACACTGTCACCCCATTGCTGGGGTGTCATTCGGGAAGTTCTTTGAATTAATCCAGGGATTTCATTTTACTTTATTTTATTTTTTCAATAAACACTCGTTTTAAGCGTCCCCGTTCAAATAATAACTTTTTTAAAAGTCGTCACCTATTGTTTTAGATTGTTAAAGTGAGGAGTAATTTTCAGAGCTCTCGGCTGGAAAAGCGAAGCTGAATGGTTAAATAAGGCAGAATATTCAACTTTTATTTTTCTTTTTTTTTTTTTTCTTCCCCCACCCCGCTTTCATTCTCTTTCTTTTTCCTTCTTGAAAAGGCCCCGGGGTTTTTGCAGATGTGCCCCGGCGGGTTCAGCGCGGGTTTTTGCAGATGTGTCCCCGGTGGGTGCGATGCGGATCCGGCCGCGTTTGAGCGCGGCTGGGACCCTCCACGCTCCCCCCGTGAGCTCTCAGCGAGCTCCTGCAGCTTAAGGGCTAAAAGGATCTCGGTGCCTGGATACCTCAAGAGCTCGGGGAAGAGCTGGGAGCTCCGCGGCCGGGAGTGAGCCCTTCCCGGCGGCCGGAGCTGCGGCCGCGGCCGCGGAGTGGCCGCGACCATGCCTGGAAGCGCCTGCTCGGGGGCTGAGCCCTGATTAAAATCAGGTGTTTAATACAATACAAGGCCCAGCGGTTTATGGGGTTTCAGCCCAGGATTTTTTTAGGGATCACAGTTCAAAACAGTAGTCCAGAGCTAAGGTTTCAACATCCCAGGAGTATTTATTTGCGAAACAGATTAAACACGGACACGAGTGTAGGGATCTCGCTGTATTTTCCCTGGCAAGGTAGCGACAACTTCTTGCACCGCACGGGACCCCGCAGGTCCCTTCCCAGCTCACTTTCCTGGGTGCTCCAGCCCCGGGAGCGTGCAGGGAAAGCCCGCATGGCCCCGGTGCGCGGCCGCCGAGCCGTGCGAGGCAGCGGGACGCGGGGCTTTAAAAACACGCCGTGCTGTAGAATTTCATTTCATTGGACAATATTTTAAGCAGATGTGAGGCTCCGATGGGAATTCGACTCTATTACCTGCCTGGGAAAGGGGGCGAACGCGTGTGAGATGGGGTGGGAGCGGAATTCTCGGCGATTTCAGTCCCGCTCACACCGGGAGAGCGGCAGGTACCGGGGCAGCGGAGCTGAACCGGAGCCGGGCATGGTTCTCGCCCGCTTTGCGGCTCCCGGCCGGGCTGGGAGCCTTTAGAAGTGGCTGTAAATCAAAAGACGAGGCTCGGTCAGGGTGCGGGGAGGCGCAGCAGCCCCGGGGGTGCCGGCGCCCAGGTGAGCGCTGCCCCCGCATCCCCCGCAGGGCCGGGCTGTGCCCCGCGGCTCTGGGGACTCGGCCACTCGCAGCCCCGAAGGGGATCCGCGGGACGGGCAGGTAGAAGGCCACGCCGCGTCCCCGGCTCCGCTGGCCTCGTCCTTCCGCGAGAAAATAAAATACGGGTGAGTGGGGAGAAGGTCCTGCGGCAGCCGGGGGTCTCTCTGCTGCTGGAGAGAGGATGCAGAGGAGGCAAATAACCCAGGAGTTGGGCACTGCACGCTTAAAGCGAATTCGTTTCCTTTCGGAATCCCTGAATTTCAGAGTACAAATTTAATACAAAGCCACACACGGCTGGGCAGGATCGCAGGCTCTAAAGAAATGCTCGTGCTGGCAAACGGAGGCTGGTATTTCTGCAGCCCCGTTTGCTTTTCACTGTTGGGAGTAGGACCGGGGCACACTTCGGGGCCGGAGTTTTCAGGCAGCGCTGGTGCATCCTCCGGGCAGGCTGGAGTGGCAGGAAAATGGTTGTGAACGCAGCCCTGCCGTCCCCGGCACCGGTTCCTCGGTTTCAGGCTTCGCTTTCGAAGAGAGAACAGGCTTCCCCTTCACTGATATTTTATTATTATTAATATTTTTTAATTAAGGGTGATGAGACAGTGAAGGGAAAGGGGAGAGGGAGAGGAGCGAACGCAGAGCTGGAGCCCAAGCGCCGCTTCCCGGCTCATGGTTCCGTTTGTGCTCCCACAGACGCTTCCACCGCTGCAACGCACGGAGGAGGAAAATTTATGGCGCTTTCGGGCGTTTAGATCTTTTTCCCATCTCCCAAGCTCTCCCTCTGTTCTATCCCTACTCAGAGCCCGGCTCCGGGCCCCGAGGGCGGACACAGGGGAGCGGAGGGAGGCAGCGAGCGGCCGCGCTGTGCCTGGCCCGGTCCCCTGCCCTCGGTGACCGGGACGTCCCCAAAGCCCTCCCGGGCCGCGGCCGCGGGTGCGGAGCCCCGCGCAGGTGCGGGGCCGCCGCCGTCGGGTCCCCGCCGTGGCTGGGTCCCCCCCCCCGTCCTGCCCCGGATCTGTTCAATTAGGCAATTAGGGATGCTGGGCAGGGAAGGGGGGGTTGATCCGCTAATTAAGGTGATGCGTAATTAGCGCTTCAACAAAAATCGCCGAGGATTTAAGATCACTTCACTCTTAATTTCCACACCCCCCCTCCCCAAATTCTACAAATATAACGTGTCAGTTCTCCCACTCGTCCCGCGTGGGTTATTTGGGAAAAAGCACAGAGGGAATGACTGCAGAGCACGTCCTCTCCTTGGCCTGGGCAGGGACTTGGCAAACGGGGGCACCGACCTGGGGCTTTGCCGTGGGGGTCTGGCTGCTCTCACGCGCAGAGCTGCAGGTCCGAGGTGCCAAAGGGCTGGAGGAGACGCAGGGAGCGGGGATCGGGGTTTGGCCCTCGCTGCCGGCCCTGCTCGTGGGTGTCCGAGCAGCTCGGACCAGGTGCGTGTGGTGTCCGTCCACGTGTGTTCACACCACGGGGCACTGGCGTGTCTGGGTAGAAATGTAACTTTGTAGAGTGCATCAGGGAAAGGCACGCTGCCACAATTTCGCCAAATTCCCGATTTCACTGAATTCCCGTTTCCCATGAAACCTCCGTGCCGGTGCAAGACGTGTCTGTGCAGAGGCGTTTGTCGGGCTGGCAGCGCACATGCAAAGGTCTTACAACACGCAATAAAATCACAGCTACTGCACGGTCACGGAGCAGAATGTTCTGTGCACAGACCGGACTGAATCTGTGTTTTAAAACACTTCGTCGAACACCTAAACCTGTTTTATTTTTAGGCTTTGCTCTGGGACTGCTGTGTGAGTTCAGGGATAGCAGAGGAGTCTTTAATGAGCTGAGGGGATGAAAATAAAACCCGCACTTTCCCGAGGGCTGCTATTAAAAATACCTAGGGAAGACACTGAGCTCGGGAAGGGCACAGAACTGCCCTTTTGTCCGATGTTCAGCCACGCGATACCGGGGTAAGACAGCCCCGAAAGCAGCAGGATTGGGAAGAGCCGGCCGGGAGGAAGCGCAGCGCACCTGAGGCTCGCACAATCCGCGCTCCCTCGCAGGCAGAAGGCGAGGCAGGAGCTTGGATTTCACAACACGGCCGCGCTGTAATTCATCGCTGCCGCTCGCCGTAATGATAGCCCGGCTCCTCGGGCGGGTGGGAGCGCTCCACGAGCCGGGAATTCTGTCGGGATTCTCCGGCCCCGCTGCGCCGGGTTCCACCTGCCCGCCGGGCTGCGGGCTCCAGTCCCTGTAGGGAATGCCACGGGAATCTCCTGTGGCACAGGGAAATCGCCTCGCCGGCCGCGGCTGCGCTCATTCGTGTTTGCAAAGCACCCGGAGATTCTCGCAAGGAAAGGCCCTGTTGAGTGAGAAGTGTTATTATTGTGATTATGACTATGATTATTACGGCTTATGTGTTTTATAAAAGCTCGGTGCTGTTTAATACGGTGCTTTGAAGACAAAGGCCTGAGAAGTTTGCAAACATGAAGGAGGTGAGGCTCAGGAGCCACCTGGATGGTGGGGAAGGAGTTGTTATCCTCCGGCAGGGCTGGGGAAGGGAGGAGGTGTGTGCAGTGACTTGTGCAGGATCCCTGCCCGCTCCTAGTGGCAGGATCAGGAGGAGAATCCACATTTTTCAGAGCTGCTTTTGCCCTTCTAACTGTAAAATTTACATTCTCTCTGTTTATTATTATTTCCCCCGTCTTGTTGCATCAAAACTTGTGGTGTGTGAAATTGTTCAGTGGGAGAAAAACCTGCATTTCCAGCGCAGCCCCTTTCTGTGGCACAAGGCTGGTGGCACCTGGGACTGTTGGTGCTCTCTGTGGGCCAGGACAAGCTCGGGCTTTGTTTCCACAACTTGCTGCCTCTCCCCTGTTGCTGGATGTGTTTATTTTCTCCCCAGTCAGAGATTATTTAAATGACAAACTCGCGCGACTCCGGACGCTAACGGGAAACATCCAAATCCTGGCTGAACAATGATTTTCTCATGCCCATTTCCCAAAAGATAAAGTTCATCCCAGGAGAGTGAGAAGCCAGCACATCAATAAACGCATGTCCACGGTGTCTGTCCGCAGCTGGGGACGGAGACATCTGAAGGGGATGTGCAAACACGTTCGTTCCCACTCTCTGTAACAGCCTGTTGATATGTCAGTGCTGCAAGCATCCCCCAGCAAAATTCCTGCTGGGCTTCCTGATCTTAAATCCACCCTTTTGGGATTTGTTTGGTTTTTTTTTTTTCTGGAGGAATTTCAGGTCAGGGATGTTGGAGTGGAAAAGATCTATGACTTTATTATTTCTTTTATTTTCCTAATGGATTTTCATGCATCAGCGCTACCTCCTCATGGCTGTTTATTTTCATTTTTATTGCAGTTGGGTTTGCGTTGCGCAGCGTCCAAACCTGTAACAGTGTCCCTGTCCCGGGGAGAATTTCTTCCTCCTCTTCCTTCCCCCAATGATGGCACCTTCTTAGTTCATAAAAATGAAATATGACTTTCACCCCTGCACTAAGTGTGCTTCATGCTTCTGAATGCTCATACCCCGAATAAGGAGATTTTTTTTTATCTTTGGGGTTTTTTTTTGTAATTGGGAAGAAATTTCCCTGAGTTAAGGGATGTGTTGGTGGATAGGATTGGAAAATGAACTCCTTTTCCATGGATTTAAGTGCTTCCCTGTGCAGAGGTGTGCAGGGCAGTGGGAGGAAGGAAAGTTTCTCTTCAGAGGGTGACTGAACTTTCATCCTGTGCCTTAAAGGAAATGTTTTACCCCAAATTATAAAAATAGTCAATAAGGTGGGTTTTTTCCATACCACTGAACCCACTTTTGTGCTGCAAACAAGGCCACTGCTCCTCTTGGGGAGACATTTTCCAGGTGAAAATGGACTGAGACAGCCAAATTATTTCCAGTAGGCCACAGAATAATGCTTCCACCACGGTAAATCTTGGGCTGTGCTGGGCTGGTGTGGAAAGACTTTGTCTTCTCTTCACCATTCCCTTCTTGTAATTATATTAGGGACAGGAATGGGGCTGGCTGGACCACAGCCCTCCCCAAAGCAGGGGCTGCACAGGCACCGGAGGCGAGGTGTCGGCCCAAAAAGCAACCAGGTGCTGATTTATTTTTGCCTCGAGAGTTTTACATCTTTCAGGTGTTTTGCTTTAAGGTCAGCTTTGGGAGGTTGGTGGGGTTTCTTGGTTTTTTTTTTGCTGCTCTGTTGTTCTTGGCTTGGGAATTCTCCCAGCAGAGCCCTGAGACACAATGCCCTGGCCTCAGCTATTGGGATCAATTTAGCCATCATTACCAGATAACGCTGTCAGCCCGTTTGAGATCCATATTTGTTTAATAGTTAATGTTCTGGACAAAACACAGAGGGGTGGGGAGAGAAGTCAAACTGCCCTGAATGCTCTGCTTATTTTATATCCACTATAACTATTTTTGTCCATGAAAATTGGCTTAATTATATCAATGGAATGTTTCTTTTTCAATTCTGTAGGCAATTAGTCCATCTTGCTGGCTGCAATTTATTTTAATAAAAAAATAAACCAGTGGCGTGTTCAGTTCCTCATCCCCTGGGGACAAATGCGATTGGTGTGTTTAATTTCATTAACTACAATGCGGCCTACTGGAAAAATGTATAAAATCAGCTTTATACAGCTTAAACACTGGCATTTGAAACAAATCATTACTGCATTAGCTGTCACCCTGGTAATTCTAGAATCCAAGACAAAAATATTATAGCTGTTTTTATAACCCTCTGCAAATACACTGTTAAAATAATTTGTAATCATTTTTTTAAACACGGCCTGATGTTTCCAGTTAAAATATCTTATCACCACCAGAGAAGGCTGGCCGTTCATTATCGCAGAGAGGCTTTATTGAATGATTCATGGGTTGCTTCCCCGGCAGAAAATCCCCTCCTGTCTGCCTGAAGCTCCCTGGTTTGGAGATGGACCCTCAGCGCTCAGTGGTTTTTTGAACCAGATTTGTGTTGCACCGGTTGTAATTCCAGTTTTGGGAGGGCAAGTGCACGGAGCAGTTTTTTCAGCAGTGCAGATGAGGAATATTCCAAAATTCAGCATCATTTCCACCAGCTGCTCCCCTCGCACAGCTTTTCTATCTGTGTGACCCCGTGGGGAACATCCTAACGCAGCTCTGAGTATTCCTTTGGGCTCGGGGGCGGGAGAGGAAGAGCCGAGGCTGTGCCCAGCCCACTCTGTGTTCCCAAAATCAGCCCTCAGCCCCGATTCTGTGAGGCTGGGCCCAGCACAGCCCATCTGAACCCAAAAACTCGACGCACCCACAGATCCCTGTACTTTGCTTCACTCTGTACCCGCTTCATTCCACCAGGGTATTTTTCACAATTCAGCCACAGAACTGTTCTTTTTTGACTTTAAAATGTGTCTTTCCCCTGTATAAGAGCACTCAGGTCTGGTTTAAGGGACGTGGGACTAACGCTGGGCACAGCCCCCGTGCCTGATCCTGAGCTTAAACTGACAAAAGTCAGGATTTCTTTTTTAAACGAGAGGCCAGATCCCCGACTCATGTAAATCAGCACCAGCATCAATGAACCTAATTTTCACCAGCTGAGGACACGGCCCCAGAGGTTTCGCGTGCCATGTGCACAACAAAAAGCACAAACACGGGTCTATAACTGCTTTAAGGGGGTTCACTTCCAGCGCCTGCAGATCAATATCTGGGGCAGAGACGCAGTTTGGCTTGGCTTGGTTTTTCTCCTCAGCTCAAGGAATGATCAGTTCTATAACCTCAGCATTTTTCAGGCAGATTGCTGTTTTCTGAAGTGGCGAGGGCTTCCTTTCCAGGGGAGTAATCCACAGAGGATGGGCCACTCTGGACATGAGCCATCTGCTGCCTCGCACGCACTCAGCCTTATTTATTTCTTCTCCCTTGCCCTGCTGTCATAACCAGTAGTTCATTTTCTTTCCCTATCTTCAGCTTTACAGCGGCGGCACCTTGTTGGAGGTGATATCAATCCATGGTTTTATTGGCGTGGCAGGGCAGGAAAGAATCAGCTTTATTTCCTTCTCGGGATGAAATCACTTCAGGGGGACTAAAGGAGCTCGAGGCAGGTTCTCTCGCGGGTCTGGAGGGCACAGAGTGGCTGTGTGGGGTTGGGATTGGGATCGCAGCTCTCTGTGGGTTCCCCGGGCTCTGGGGGGTGTCAGGAAAGCTGCAGGATGAGGGGGAAAAAAAGAAACTTTTCCATCCTTGTCACAGAGCGGCTATACCTGGGTTTTAGGCACAGGATTAGGCTGGGACCAGCTCCAGCCAAGGACTGGCCCCGGCTCCAGGGCAGACGGGTTTCTCCTCTTTCTTTGGGGTCAGGATTTGTTGGCTGGGAGGAAACGCAGGAAGTTTGACCCCAAGTTTTGCTCTGAACACGGAAAAGTTGCAGTGGTGGAACAGGGGCAGCTCCCGTGCCCTGTTGTTACAACAAAACCAACTTGGAGCACACCGAAACAGCATTACCTGCTCGGGGACACAGGAAAAGCAGGAATTTGGCCTTTTACTGAGCTGACAAAGTAACTTTCTCAGCTTAAAAAAATAATTTACCCTCAGCAGCTCCATCTGTGGGATCCCCTCGCTGTGATTTCTGGATCAGCAATGTCCCATTAATCACCTTTGTGTTGGGCCAGCTCCCACCGAGGTCCTTGGGATGATTTTGTCGGATTTGCTGCTCCAGATTTTTCCCTTTTTTTTTTTGAAGTTTCATATTTGGCTAAAAATCCTTTGCTCCATTTCAGACACTAATAAAAAAAAAGCTTTTGTTTACTTGTAGTCTGGCATTTTCTTTGCTTTCAGGACAGTGTTTAGTGTTTTTTATTCCACGGCGAATGGACCTTTTGGGCTCAATCACGTAAATGAATTTTTAAATGGCTGCGCTGCGAGTTCATGTAGGATAAAATCGCTCCACCGTTTATTTTTGTTCTGTTTATAGAAAAGGACTGGTTTCATTTTATATTTTATTACCTCCACGTGAAATAAAGAACCTGCACAACTTGCGAGCGATCATATATTTTATTCCAGAATTATCACATAGGGCTAAAATAAATTCCAATCCCTACATGGCACAATAGGCAGGTTTAAAAGGAGTTGGTGCCTCGTGGAGAACTTTGAAAAGCCCTTTGCTCAGCAACAGTTCTGCTCATGTATCCCGCACAGGAGAATAAAACCAGATCTTGGCTACTCTGGGAGTTCTTAAACGTTTCCTGCTAGAATTCCCTGCAAGTCTCTATCCAGGGAAAGTTCAGGAGAGAATTTGGTCCTTTGTCCTCTGTTCCTGAGAGTGTTTATTAGGGAGGGATTTTCACAGGTGAGCCTGCAGGAAATCCAAGTTATCTTCACTGGTGTCCTCAAAGAAATGCCTGAGGAGCTACTGATGCTCCCTCAGACACCCAGAGATTCCCGGTTTTCCACACAGGTGCAGTATTTGGGCAGCCAAGACCTTTTAGGTGATTTTAGTGCTTCCTGAAACAACTTACTGCTTGGGTTTTACCACGATTTGTATAAAAAACGGGGTGCACCTGTGGAGCAAAGAGACACCAACCTGTGAAACGTCCTCGGAGAATCCCTGCTGGACCCCGCAGCTGCTCGGAGCAGCAGGTGGATGACACAGATGTTCCCCGTTTCCAAGCGTGTTTTTCATTTCCTCTCTCAACTCACTCTTGGCTTTTCAAGGCCCGTTTCAGATAAAGGGGCATTTTTGGGTGGCTCGGGAGGGTGTCCCCAAGGCTGGTGCCACCACCATCATCTCCGGCCACAGCCAGGGAGTTTCTCCCAGGTCCAGGGGTCAATTCCCAACTAAATATTGATTTTTGGAAGAGCAGCGTCTGTCCCTGTGGATCAGGGGAAGGAGCCTTGTTTAGCACCCATCTGTAAATCAGTTTTTACCCAATGGACAGTAACCAAACAGGGTTTTTTTTTTTTATTATTAAGTATTGTGCTTTAGCAGTTTGTGAAATAAGTCTGGAGGCATTAACCAGAGCTGCAGAATTAACTCCAGCCAGCACCTCTGCGGTGTTCCTGTGGTTGTGCTAGCCCAAGGATTTGTGTCATTTTGGGGAATTTGGCTGTTCAGGCCAGGAATGAGCTCCTGCAGGCTGGGCTGGGGGAGCTGAGGCTCCGGAGGGTCAGCAGCTCAGCCCCAATCCCGGATTCTCAACCTGGAGAAGAAGCACAGAGAAGTGGCTCTCCCCACCCTCCCTGCCTGAGGATTCCTGGTTATTTACTGCAGAATCCAGAGCTTTGATGAATGAGGTGGGGGGAGAGTGAAATAATGGGAGATTCCTGGAGCGCTGCTTTGGTTTGAGGCCTCCTCCTTCCCTCCATGAAAATCCCGAGGGTGTAACAGGGCAAACTGAGGGCTCGTGCCCAACTCAGCAGCAGGAACTGTGAATTCCAGCATGGAATTTTGCCTTTCCTCCTGTGCAGCTCGTCAGGGCCTTGAGGGAACCTGCCCCACAGCTGGGCTCGCCCTGGGTGGCATCAGAATTTCACTGCTCGGAGCCCCAAACTCGCTGAGGTCCTTGGTGGCTCCTGATGGCCTTCCCATGGACTTTGCTGGATTTTGGAGCAGGCTCTGAGGGCTCCGGAATCTTTGGGACGTCCGTGGTGTTTCCATGTGGAGAATTTTTCCTTCAGTCCGAGTCCCTGTGTGGCTCTGGTTACTGATTAACCTCCAAGGGGCTGGGGTAAGACGGATTTATCTCCATGGAAAAAATCAGCCCTGCCTTTGTCTCCACTTCTGAAGTTCTTCTGGTGTGATCTGGCTTCTAAATATTTGTAAATGTTGGGTTGGGGTTTTTTAAAAAAAATTTTTTAACCTGCAATTTGTCAGGCCCTGTGCCTGATTCTTCCCGAACATCCCAGAGCAATGTGTATTTCTGCCCCCTCAGAACCCCAGCATAAGTGGGATGGTCCCATTCCACGGCAATATTTTGGTAATTGAAGACTGAAGAGACAGCCTGGAGGACTCCCATGTCAATATCTGTATTTAATACCTACATTTCTAGCTCAGAGTCACAAGTTATAACTGTGTAAGGAGTTTTCTTCTTGTTTACAGCAGCAGATTCTTAAATTTCCTTTTTAATTCTTTCAACAACATGACTTCACACATGTTTAAAATGAGAAAAACGCCCGAAAACAGCCCAAACCCAACCTGCTGATGTATCTGTGGAGAGGTTAAATACTGGCAGAGTGGCCATTTAGATCCTTGTGCCTCGGTGCTCGCATTAGAACAAAAAAAAAAAAA
>VYZQ01026891.1:71250-88305 GCA_013400655.1 Mystacornis crossleyi | reverse complement strand
ACAGTTCACATAAACTTTTATTCTCCCATTAAGTTATAATAGATAAAACATAGACCTTATAAAATGGAGATCGCCTTTCTTTAAAATAGAACGTGATCCTTTGTGAATGAACTCAGGGAGATTAATTGCCATCTGCGCTTCAGCAAATTCTCAAATGCTGCACACAGAGCATGAGAGCAGCCAGGGAGGTAGAAGGGAATGGCAGAAGGGGTGATGAACGTGAGCCAATGGGCAAGACGGGTAATGACAGAGGAAAAGACCGAGAAGGGCTTACACTTGTGTAAGCTGGAATGGAAGGAAAGAGGTGGGTAATGAGCAAAGAAGGGACACAAAATGACAAAGATAAATTGTGTGCTTCTGACAGGATTGGAAAAGTATACATTAGGTGAAGAGTTAAGTTACTCTAAATAAGATGAACAAAAAGAAATAGTGAATACCAAGTCACTAAATTCAGGAGTCTGTCAGTATTATATAAGAATATAATTAAAGTCATGTAATGTCTCTACTAAAAGACAGATCATGAAGATTATGAAGATAAACAGAATTTTTAAGAAATCGTGTTGATCATGCAATCTNTCATTAGTCTGAATCTGGATTCTATCCAACGAGAAGAATATTTAAAATATCTCTAGAGAAAACACTTTCTTCTTCTTCTGGCAGATGGTGTTCATGGAAACCATCAATGCAAACTTCTCAATGAACAGGTTGAAACTGGGTACTGAGTAGACTATCCCAGCAGAGACAAGTCAGGGGTGAGTGAAAACATTCTTAGTCAGTCAGATCAATGTTGCATGTTTCCTACTGTGCATTATCCTTGTGTTTTGGCAAATTTAAGTACTAAAAATTACAATAAATCAGCAAGAAATAAGATAATTTGTTGAATGATCATGTCTATGTGTAGCAGGTTTTTGTGAAAAGTGTGTTAATAGTGTTTTGGAACAATCTACATCCTTGCTAGGGATATTTTTTTAATTTGGTTAATATAGAAATGCAGTACAGACATTTAGTTGTAATTAACAGCTGAAGTTCACATTAGTTTGTCCTGTGACACATGATTCTCATGATGCCCAGAAAACCATTATATTCAAATAAATTATGTGTACACTTAAGACTGAACAAGTGATAAAAGCCTAATATTCCAAAGGTTTTCGTTGGCCTATGCACCAGAGCACTCGATATTACTGTGGGACTAGTTTTCCTGAATTTATTATTCTCTCATATTTCTATTCCTGAATTTATAACATAACTTCTCCAATAAATACAACGGCATTAAGATATTACAGATATAAAATAGAACATGATTTCCAGTAAACTGTACCTATACTCTCTGAATGCACGTAGTTTCAGGCAATTGCATCTATTTCCAAGCTAAAAAAAATCCCAAACATAACAAGAAAAATAAAATACTAAAGCAATCAAAGTAGTGAAATGCTAATAAGATTACCATAGTACAATACTTAATTAAAAACTGCCTTTTTTTTTTTTCTTTTTTCCAGATGGCATAGACAATTTAGAAGGATGAGAAATACATGCAAATATTACCACTGGGGTAGAATTCTCATGTTTTGGCGGGGTTGTTTGGTTTTTCTAAATTTTTTTTCTCTTTCAATTACAGGGAACATTGAATAGTTGATGTTTACATCTAGAATACACAATAATCTCTGTTACTCTGTAAACTAGCCATGCTGGTCTCCATGCTGATCCTCTTGCCCCCTAAAGGACTGATCCTAAGAGGGTGTT
This sequence comes from Mystacornis crossleyi, assembly GCA_013400655.1. Taxonomy (NCBI): domain Eukaryota; kingdom Metazoa; phylum Chordata; class Aves; order Passeriformes; family Timaliidae; genus Mystacornis; species Mystacornis crossleyi. The sequence continues at coordinate 86,565 of VYZQ01026891.1, read as the reverse complement.
AAGACACTGAGATAGCAGCCTCCCCCCTCAAGCTGTCTCAAGCTTGTAGAAATAATTTTGCAAATGTGTTTTTAGATGACAGACAAGATATAAGGGGATGTTTGCAAGCAAAAAGGTCTGTTTAGGCTACGCAGAAACCAAGCCCTGTGGAACTTTTTAAAAGATGTACTCAGGCCCTCCTGCAAACCAGCTGGGAACAATTTCTTGGTGTCAGTTCATGATACTATTCACTTACAAAGGTTGAGCAAAGAAGATAGCTGGTACCAAGAAACAGAGGGAAATTGTTAGGAAAAGGAGGAGAGAAGCGAATACAAACTTCAGAAAGAAAACAAATAGGGAGAAAGAAGAATTTATTAATAGTCATGTACTATCTTCAAGTAAGAAAAAAAAAAAAAACAAGTAACAGCCCAAGTGAGGTAAAAGAAACTGAAATATTCTCACTGTAAAGGGGAAAAGTAAGTACTAAGAAAATGTCAGTGTAAGTCCATGAGGAATTTTTTCTAGATTACATTAATAAGGAGTCTAACTTCTAAATTTCAGGTGGGAAGAAAATAAAACTATTGTATAGAATGCTCAACTAAAGTTTATCAGGAAATTATAAGAAGAAAAAAGCTTAACCGTAGAGAAAGGACAAGACCAAAAAAGACCAAAAAGTAATTTTTATTAAAGTAGCAACAAAATACAATAGAAAGAAAACAGAGACTTCTGATTATGTATTTCTGGAAGAAATTTTGTGTGTAACCATACAAAACATCTGCTCAAAACTAAAGCCAGATTGTAAGTATTATATAAAGAATAGATCATGGTGCTACAATATGCAAGTTACATTCACATTCTGCAGGGCCAGATTTTCTTGTTCTACTCTGAAACAAAGCTGATGTGACGTGAGTACCCACTGGTTTTAATTTGTGATGTACCACTCTCTACAGGCACGCAGAGTAGAACCCTAGATCGTCATCCTCTAAAAGTTTGTTGCTTCCTTCCGAGGAATGGAACAGTTGAGCAGAGATTTCTTGCCTCACATCTCAAAGCTGTACAGAACTCTCAAGCTAATGGAAGAAGAACAAAAGCAGCACAAACCACACCTCTGTTCTATGAATCTTGTAACTTTCTTGGAATAGGAAAGGATCCAGCATAAGAATTGTAATAATCATGAAATTTTTGAGTTCAAAACACTGAATTTTTACTACAACAGATAGACAAGTCTTCTCCTCAACATTGTTTGAGGGTTTTTTATAACCTAATTTTGTTCTGTCTAAAACTACTTTCTTGGAAACTTTTTTAGAGATGCTACAGAAGAGATCAGGATCTTTCTTTGCCTGAAAAAGGCAAAAGACCCACTGGAACTAGTGCAGAGTACTGTGTTGACTTCTGGTGGAATTACATGATGGTTGTTGTACACTATGGATACTGAATTCCCAGGCAATCTTCTATAGCAATAAAGTGTAAAAAGATGTGGCAAAAGCATATCACAGGATTTGCGAGTGTTTCATTAGTACAACCATAAACTTGGAGACATACAAAGTACATACTGACAGTGTAAATCTGACAGCCTGTTACTGTATGTGCAGATTGGGGTCATAATAATGAATTTTACCCTTCTCAGATACCCTGTGGAACAGCCAGTTAGTTTAACATGACACATAAAGCATGTTTTAGCAATATGGATATTACATAGAAATATACACTTTCCATTTTATCTGTTTATAAAATGAACCAAGACTAAAAGGAAATAAAGACATTTAAAAAAGAAAAAGATATTTCCTATGGAGACGAACCACCTACTGAGAAAGGGAAAATCACAAGACATGCAGTGATTATAGCTAATCTAAGATTCCAGTCAACCAGGAAGGAGAGCTGCTTAACACAGTACTAAATAATACAGATGTCTGCCTAAAAGTAGGAGACTGTGTTTTCACAGAAGAAGACCAATAAATTCTTTATGTGAGAACACTCAGCTGATATTCACATGCACTGCTATGAATTTTCCAGATTACTCTGCTAGTATTCTCATGTGGTGCTATGAATTTCCTTATTTAATTTCATTAAATGAGGAATATGTCTTTGCAGGTAATTCTCAAATCCTAAATTTTACCTACATAGGTTCTCACTGGTATTGCCTTTAACAGAATACAGAAGACTGGACTATGTAATATAGCTGAGTAGGTGGTAAATGTGACTTTTCAGCACTGTATAATCTTGTAAAGGTCACGTTCTCAGGTGCTGATATTTTTTGCCAGATTTGATGTGTCTGCCAATGATATCAGATCTGAAATCCTATATTCTGCATCTAATATTTAATATGCTGTATTTGTCCAGTGTTGCTATTTATATGTGACTCAATTATTCTAATTAAATAGAAACTGTTCTCCTTAAGTAAACTACATCTTCAATGACATTGTTCTCCTCTGGTGGTTCTTGTTCAATTATAATACCCAAAGAAGACACGTGCATCAAGGTTGGATATTCCTTGCAGCGATAACTTCATTCTCCTACACATAGCTGCAGTTTCCAAACATGCTATGTTTTCTAAACACAGCCCTGCATAAGTTAGCAGTTGTTTGTTTTGGTACAGAGCCTTCTACGTGTTGCTTTCCATAATACAAATAGTGTTTAAAACATAATGTATGTTTAAATTTAAAGAATGCCAAGCTTTTGTAAGAGATCAAATGTATAGGGAAAACCAGATTACTACTACTGCGTATTAAGTAGATGCCTTAAACAGAATCAGCACACAGTCCAATGCAAACATTTATAAATATCACATTTCATATTAGCTGTCCTTTACTATGGGTCACATTGTAATAACTTTCACAGTATTCCACTAATATAGGTGTAGAAATATTGATGAGAACAGTAATATTTTAGTGCTACCAACATTTAACTTGTGATAGCAGCAAAGTCAACAACAAAAAAAAAGGATAGCAAATCGGAATAACATCCATTTATCTACCTCTCAAAACACTGGTTTTGATCATTAAGAAGGGAAATAGATTCTACACCATATTTTTTTGTTTTACTCAAAAGAAAACAGTTGTACATTTATATGTATATTACTAAACAATACCATCTTAATAAACCCTGACTATACATTAACAGAAAATTCATCAGCAAGCATCAAACGGGGCCACAGCAGTACCTGAAACACAGGTTTCACATTTTGAAAGGAAGGGAATTTTTAGCCCTAGGAAGGTGGCACCAGTAGAGTGTCTAACTTCCTGTAGAGAACAGTGGCAATAGATTTACATATTGCAACTTCATTTAGTTTACTATTTGGTTTCACACCTTTAAAGGAAGTGAATTTGCAAGGATCTGAATTAGCTTTGACTGTAGTAGGAAAATGGGTTTACTATCAGGGAGACTTCTTCATTTTCCACTCTAAGAGCATGAGTCCCTTGTTCCCTGGCCTATATATCACAAACATGTGACAGATGGCACTAACTGGCCTTGTGTACTGAAGAGAAAGAACTGGAAAAGGATGCTGTTGGGAAATACACAAAACATACCTTGTGCCGCTGATTTTCTAAAATCTTCTTTTGGAATTTGTTCCAAACACCAGAAAAATATAAAAATCCAGATTATGCAATACATGCTTGATAATCATATGTCTGTTCCTGCTGACTTTGTAATCTTCTCAAAGTCAGTGACTAAGTAAGCAAATCTGGTTATACCTGGTCCTTTACAGATAGAATGTTCACTGCATTTTATTAAGTTATTAGGAGAATGACTGAATACCACATCCACCTCAAGCAGAGTGCTCAGTTTTAGTGAAGCCTACTGTTCTGCAGGCTGTTAAACTGACAAAGTCAGCAACATAAACCATTCACCTCTTGCAGCTAAATATTATAAAAGCAGTTTTCAAGATAATTTAAAGCATCGTATTTATTTTCTTAGGCTTCCTTCAGATCACAAAGAAGTAAAATAACTACTCTACAGCCACTGAAAGAATCCACATCCCAAACAAAAGCTTGTGACTTCTGCAAAATCTCGAACAGGCATTCCTTCACTTGGTGGGAGAGTGGGTGGAGGGAAACAGCTACCATTAGAACAGTGATAATGTTGATAGGAAAAAAGTCTGGAACTATAGGGAATGAAGCTTCCCAAAAGTCATTCAGAAAGCAATATAATTAGAGGTTAGTCCCAAAGAAAAGGTCACACACTGATAATTCCAAATGTTTTTACAGCCATCCAATTTATTAAAAGTTCATGGATTTAAAAATGACTGTCTAGAGAGAGGAGTCTACCATTCAGCTATGTGATTTTTGAAGATATGTTCTCTCCATAAGGAATACCTGTCTGTACAGCATACGTTCTCATGAATTTGAATACATTTGATTTATATTAGCTTTCAAATATTTACAGTATCTGTTTTACCTGTCTCTCCTGAAGAAATGAAGTCAGGCTACAATCCAGTGCTTTGAGACAAAATCCTTTAAAAAAATCCTTATTTTTTAGAAATTTTTGGGTTTAACACCTTATTACAGATTGAATTCTGGGTTGTATTTTCCCCCTCAAAACAAGAAGGCAAAAAAATCACTCTCTCTACCCTATCCAGCATCTCTCTAGGTTGCCTCTGTAACTTTGGAATTACTGACCATGATCATTCTACATTTTAACTTGGAAAGAAAATCATAAATTTGAGAAAATTTGTGTAACTGACTGACAATTATAGAATTTAAATGACAGCTGAAAAACTTGTTTATACTTTTTAAAATTATAAAAATTTACTACTTGTCAATATTTCCAAAGCAGATATGAATAGCAGCTGGCATATACTCTGATTCAGACAGTAGGAGATGTAATGAGGGACCAATCTGCAGGACCAGCACTTAGCTCACCTCTTTTATTCCACAGGGCTGTTGCTCTTGGCTGAATCCCCAAGGGCTGAATGCTCCAAGGGAACTTTGCTGCCTATTGCAGGTTCTTAATGAATTAATCTCTCTCCAAGTGTCAAGGCATCATGTGGGATGTGGGCTCCCCATGGGGCAGCCAAAACAGCCCCAACCCCATGGCCAGGAGAGTCTGTCATGAGGGACTGATACCCTCAGGCTTCACTGAAGTGGGGTCCTGGACCACGGGAAGGCTGAGGGGACGTCCTAGGAGAGGCCAGGCAGGGACAGTCAGGGCAGCTGATGCCCTCAGGGACATTTATATGGGTGTTTCCGAATGATGTTGTTTGATCTAAGTACTTTGGCTTCTATTTTAGGCATTTAGAGAGTGTTTCAGATGTTGTTCATGCCCCTCATTATGCCCTTCTTTCTCTGTGGAGGAGGATAAGCTTTCCAGGTCTCTCCCTTGGAGAGATGTCCCTTGAATGGGCTGTGATAAGCTTATCTCAACCATCCCCTGGAGAGATACCACTTGGAATGAGCAGTCCTCCCTGGTCATGGAGAGATCCCACCATGCTTTGGTGCCCATGCAGATTCTTTGTAACCCACTGGTCTCTCTCCTTTGGTACCACCCTCGCTTTCCCCCATTAAAACCCCAGCTTCTGCCCAGCTCAGGAGGGAGTTGCCGTTCTTGGCCCCCTTCACAGAGTGCTGGACAATAAAGGCTACCTCTGTGGAAACACCACACGGCGCTCCTGTCTCTCTGTCTGTGAGCCGGCCTGGGGTTACCTCGCAAGGCAGAGCTGAAATCACTGAGCTGAAATCACTGCTAAGAGCTGATCGCTTGCAGACACAGGCTGTCCCCTTGCTGAGGTTTCCCAGCAGCCAGAGGATTGCCAGGGTCTCCTAGAATGCTGTCTCTTGTGAGACCTCTCTCTGGGAAAGTCATGGCATCCCGGGTTGGACCAAAAGACCACCAGCGGCCGCCAACTACATTTTTTTACAGGGGTCTGCTGCTTCTTCTAAATTACAGCCAGTAGCCACACTGACAGAGAGAAAAGATACAGGGTGGCTTGTGAGCTGTGTTATTTGCATTCAAAACAAATACTTGTGGACACAGTTAAAACAGTCTTTATCTCTTGCCACCCACATAAACAGCTCTCAGATAGGGATTGATTTTTATGTTGAATGACATTTGAAATCCAGCATGCTAATAAAAATATAGACAGAAACCATAAGCATGATTAAACAGAATCTAATACACTTCATTCCACTGCAGCATCTGCCTGGCACATTTATCACAGAAGGACAGACTCCAGGCCAGCCTGAGACACTTCACAGTATTAGAGGCACTAAGAGCCCAAATGTGTTAAATAACCTTTAAAAACTACAATTGAGTAGGGCATACTGCTATATTTTTTTGAGGTTTTTATCATTTTCTATCAGAATAAAAAACCTAGGTTTTATTTCTACTTCAATATGTATTATTTTAAGGCACTGTAGGGACCGCAGTGTTTATTTCTACTTACACATTCTTTCTGGTTTTTTGTTCTTTCAAAAGTATAATTACTATAGAACTTTTGTACTGCCAACTGTTAATCAATACTTGTGAGAAAATATCAAGGATTTATTCCCTCCATAAAATTATTTTTAAAAGCAGTATAATAGCTATTTAAACAGGTAGAAAGTTAACATGTGCAAATTTCTTTGCGAGTCACACAGTTTATCCAATTCAAAGCAAGGGCTTACCTGCTTTTAGTCAACATATTTGCTCCTCCTGCCTTTAAGACATAAGTTTAGATACATCTTTTACAAATGAATAAAACTAGCTTTACAATTCCTTAATCTTTTACAGTGAATTATATGCATTTGAACTATATTCCCTGACTGATAGTTTCACTTTAGCATGCAGCAGAGAGAAGCTGGAAAATGTGCTATGAAGACAAAGCATTGATTTGTGGCTGTTCTGTACTAATAGCTTCCTAGGGACTAATAAAATAAGTTAGAGCCTAATAAAATGACTGATCTTTCATTCAGGATAACAATGAACCTTAGCCACCAAGTCAAGCCAGACTCATTATTCTAAATGACAATCCAAAAAGGCAAAGCAGAAGATACATCTTCCCCTCCACCCAACATACAGGGATATATAAATTCCTTGATCCAAAGAAGAAATTTTAACTTGGCATAGCAGTGGCATACTTATTTGGTTCACGCTCCTTTCTGGCTACTAATCCCACAGTGACTACTCCTAAAATTTGCAGAGAAGCTTTGGAAAGGATGTTGATGACATAACCCAACAGAAGTTAAGAAATTTAAAATTCCATTTCTAGCTCTCATGAAAATAATGGTCCTCAGTCAGATCAAATATATGTATCTGGTTCTTTTTCCTACGTCAAACAATGAATATAAGGAAAGAGTAAGAGCAGGCAAGTCAACAGGATAACATCCAACACTGGTTTAGCCTTTGTGACTTCCTAAGCTGGATAAATCTGTGTCTCATTAGACTCTATCAATGGATTTGTTTTCCATGGTTATCCAGTCTTCCCTTGAACCCATAAAAAACTTGTGGCATCCATAATATGCAAATAGGTTTACAGTTTTGCTATGAAAAAATTGAAGAACTTGCTCCTGCTGAATCTGGCGCCTACTACTGTCCTCTGATACCTCAAACTTCTTGTGCTGGAATAGAAAGACAATCTAATCTTGCATGTCTGATTCATAATACTGTGAATTTACAGACCACTAGTGCAACAGTTCCTAATCACCCCCTTTCTAGACTGAAGAATGCTCCTATACTCAACTTTTAACCATGTATCTGCTGTTCTATAATAATCCCTTTTTTGTATTCTTTGAGGCACCAATGTTGTATACAGTATTAATGATATGGAATAAAGGTGGACTTATACAGTGGCATAAGTATGTTCTCTGTTTCTCTTTGATTTTTCCATTAGTTGGTACTTGGTTTGTTTTTTGATCACTGCTAAGCCCTGAGATGTTTATTATGGAACTATTAATCATAAGAGGTCAATGTTTTTGATGATCAAATCACTTTTACCAAAAATATTCATGAAAGAAAATAATTACAAATTTAAGAATAGGAAGCCTCAGCTTTAGTTACAGCTATTGGCAGACAGGTAAGAAGTTGAATTTCAAATATCTAAGAAAATCATGTTTTAAAGAGACAATTTTAAAGATACTAGAAATTTCATTTAATTTCAGCATACAGGGAACTATTTTCTTAAAATGTAATAAATTTAACAAAGAGATGTTGATGCTCAGCAAAATAAAGGTCTTCCAGATATAGATTTTCAGGACTAGCAAAGCATAAAACCTTCAAAACAGACTAATTCTAGAAAAACCAGAGGCAGTAGAATTTTGACATTTCAAGTCTCAGAGTTCTGCACAACTCACTGGTTAATTCTTTACTGTGTTTATTCCCAGAACTGTTACTTGTTGCACAATTCTGCTTTGTCTATTTAGAGTTTTGTGGACATTGGGGTTTTTTGTTTTGTTTTGTTTTGTTTTGTTTTGTTTTGTTTTGTTTTTTAATGCAAGGATGTATAGAACAGATTCATCAGTATTACATGGAGTAATTTTCAGTAACAAATTAATTAAAACTGTGGGATATTTAATAGTATTACAAGTTCCTTTTAAATAGTAAAAATATCGGTTGAAACTTCATCTGCTAAGCTTACCCAAACCATTTTTTCCATGATTTCCACTACAAAACATTTTCTTGAGTCATATTCATATCCCTTGTGGAGATTTTCAGCAGTTTTAAAAGGAAGCAAGTAAAACGAACAGAGAACTTACATGGTAAAGGCATCAATAACATCTCCTGCAGATCTTGTCATCTCAAAGTAGGTTTGCAGAATGTTGACAGTTCCTGAAAGTGCTTCATGTCCACAGCCACAGAACAGTGCAACTCCAGCATAGAGCAGGATGGTAGCAATCAAAGATGCGTAGGGAATACCTCCCAGGCATTTGATGCAACACTCAAAGCATCCTACAAGAAAGGGGAAAAAAAAAAAGTTATATGCTACTAAATTATATCAAAAAACTAAAAAGAATGTCTTTTTCTTGAAAAACATTTCTGAAAATTAAAGACTGCAGGCCAAAAAGAGTTTAAGTGTAACAACCCAGACTGTCAGAAAACCTGGGAAAGGTTAATCCAGCTTCGGAGTTTTCTCTGTTGCTACTTGACCTATTAAATGTAGACATGCCATCTAATTACATGAAAGGTTAAACAGTTAGTTCTTTATAGAAGTTCATATTTTCATTCAGAGCTGGTTACAATGTCAGTCCTAGGTTATACTCATATTCACAATTCCTGCTGCTCACCTAGCAGATTACTGAGAAGAACTCTCCAAAACAGGAAAATCACCAAAAAAAAGGGTATTCCGTCCAATTCCTTCCATCACCATAGGTTTATTCCAATTTTTTTGGACATACACTTCTGACAACAGAATTGCTCCTGCCTGTAATGCCAATTCCTTGTGCACTCAAATACCTCACAAGAATAAATAAATACATCCACCAAAGAGCACAGAATTAGAAAAAAATATAGTTGATTTTACTCTCAATATATTTTACTCTGTGCGAGGTTTCTTAAGTGAAGGCACGTGCTCTTGAGTTATAAAAGGTCAACCTTTTGTCCAGCAATCACAGTGTCTAAAGCAATGCCCAGTTCCACAACAAAACATTTCTTCAGTAAGTGTGCTCAAGTTTCTGGCACTGCCCTGCCTAGCTTCATGAATGCAGCGTCTCTGACTCTTCCAAATCTCAGCAATCCCATAAAAATTCTTTCACCCCGTGGAACCCTTCCTATTACCTTCTGAACGGACAGAGAAGGTGGGAACCACTGGCTGAGAGAAGCCAAACAGGCATTGACTCAGTAATCAGAAGTTCTATTTTCTCCTAAGCACTATCAGTTTATAGTAAAAAGGACCTGGACAGAAAACAAAGTGAGCATATAGATTTTAAATGTTTATAAAGACAAAGACCAATTAAAAATTACGTATAAGATGTTCAACAGGTATTATTCAATATATTTTAACTTGTTCTAAAGGCTTTATGCTATGCTAAATCATAGTACCAAGGATCTATTAAAACAAAAAGCCATTCTTTAAAGACAGTATGTCTATTTTCATAATGTCTAATTCTCAAATGTAGCTTCTCTCTGTAATTTCATATTTTTTCCCTTAATTTAGTATGTTTCAATTTCCTTTAGGCTAGATAAGCAAAGTAATAATTTTCTCTGCCTGTTCAAACCCTCATTTACTGCTTTTAAAGAACAAATATTGAATAGTCATACATATATATATATGTTTAGCAGCTATTTATAAACATGATTCTCTGACAAGAACAGTTTAAGCCATTTTCAGATATGTACACATTTTACCCAAATAGAAACCCCTTGCTATTTTGTAAATATCAATAATATACAGAAGGCATTATTCAAACGGCTGGATAGTTCCTGGTAGAAAAATATAGTATACTAAACACTGAATATTCTAAATATATAGAAGTCAAAATTGTATCCAACAGTGTATGCTAATTGTATAAAAAGAGAAAGAAGTTTATTGCTTGAGACTACTTTTGTTTAAGGACAACTTATTATATCAGAGCCAACTGTGAAATACCAGACGTAGAATGTGCAAATCCATATATTTAAACTGCTGCCAAAGTGTTGCTGAGTAACCTGCTGTACAGGTCACTCACCTTCAGCAGCCGCCACACACATCCAGGGGTGTTACACCTTCCACACTTTCAGGTGAGAGCATTCCATTTCCCCCCCTCCTCTCTGAGCTGGTACAGTACTGGGTGAAGAACGCATTGCCCTTGTAATCCATACGGTTCTACTGCACTGGCAGCAGGCAGCTCTCCTCTTCAGCAGCACAAGGCTTTGGATGCCCAGTGATCACTCAGTGTCTTTCTTCAGTGACAGACTATGGGGGTTTTACACCCAGGGACTCTTGTGGCCTTCTCATCAGTCCAAGATCTTAGGAACAGACTAGGAAGATGTATGAATACTTTTGGAGTAACTAATTCTGTATGCAGATAACTTCAGGAATCTCTTGAAATTCCTTTGGTCCTGTTTTCTAAGTTTACCCTTAATAGTAACTGTGATTAACTCTCAGTGTCTAAAAGCCTACACAAATACTAGAAAAAAATCGACTGGAAAATCTACGGTCTAAAAGGCAAAAAACCTAAGAAATAGATATTTACAATAGGTTCACTGAACAAGAACTACAGGACAATACATAGTTACCTGACATCAGAGTTTATCACAAAACGCCTATTGCCATTTTCAGCACAGAATAACAGCAGAAAAAGCCTTGGAAAACTCAGAAACCTCATTGTACATCTATCGGTATTATATAAGCAAGTAAAAAAGAGGGGAAGAGATGACAATAGAGTAATAATAGGAATGATGTATGAGGGCTTGTAAAGTCAAAGATGAAAAAATAAGGTACACCTAAATATTTTCAGGGACACATGGACTTTAGGGAGACTGTTTCTTAACATTGCAATAGCTTGGGGCAGGGAAAAGAAAGAGATTTTGTGAAGATTTCTTCTTCCTCCTCTGAGAAAGGTGAAGTGGAAGACAGAAAGTTGTGTTCATTGTTGTCTGGGAACAGCTGGCTGTGCATTACCTCTTGAAGCTGCTGCACCTCACTTTCTAGGTCCAGTGAGGGCTGAGCACACCCTCAGATGTCACAAATTAGGACATCATCAAAATCCACAGCCAGTGATATTACTTGAGCTTTATTATAGTGAAAGAGTGTAAAAGTATAGTAAAATAGCATAACAAAGTAAAAACAGTATAAATGATAGATGTGATATTGTACAATCCAAGGAAATATTTAATCATAAATAAATCGATTTTCCCCCATTGTTTCAAAATTTGTAAAATAACTGAAACAAATTTATAGTTTGTGAAGAAGTGTTTCTATTCAGCTCTTGCATTAAAACTATTCATGTTTATAAGCCTTTGAGGGAAGTTTTTAATAGTGGTATATTTTACCAATTCCAGATCTTTTCATTCATTAAAAAATATCAGAAAAAAAATTAATTCAACCTTGTGAAATTTTCAAATAATCATATATTCTCAAAGCCTTACTCATTTATTTATCTCTTTCATAGCCCTACTTCCTTTCTCACTGCCTACATCATTAGTAACTCTAGAGTTTTCACTGTTGTCAAATCAACTCAAAACTAAAGAAAACCAGTGAATCAGCACTATGATTTTAAAATGGATATCACACATCCTTCATACACCACACAAGGTAATGTGCTATACATAATATCTGCTCCAATTCTTTTCTTTCAGCTGCTCAGAATGTGAAAATGGCTGTTTAATAACAGAACAATAGAAATGCTATTTTAGCCTGCACAGTGATATTGAATCACCAGAACAGTGTGACTCAGCTGTGCGATGTGTGTCTATGTCTGTGCAAGACAGGCAGTCATTCACCTCTCCAAACACCGTCTTCACAAGGCAGTTAAAACATACAGTCACAAAAATAATTACTACGAAAGATGAAAAAGATTGTATGCTCCTTTGATGTTTGTTCCCATCTTCGAATACAGTTTTCAGTACTTTTCAAACTTTTCACTCTGCACAATAAGCTTATGCTATATAAGTCAGCATCTACTGTTCTTATTTTCCTTATGTGTACCAATATTCTTCCCTCAGGTAAAAATCCATATCTTCTGGGACCACGTGTCTTTACCAAAACTGTAGGAGATAATCAAAAACACTCTCTTTTTTTGTATGTGAAGATCTGTACTGTTCTTTTTTTTTTGGTCTATTTTATTAAAATCATTCCAAAGAGAAAATTTAATCATGAAATACACAGAAGGTGATGAGACAAGAAATTTTATTTTACATGGATAAAATATAACTCCTGACACTGGCTATATTCAGCTATCAAAACACAGCACATTAATATTGCATTACATACATCCACTTTCCAGTCAACATCTCATAGACAACTACCTCTTTGTTCCTCTTAGTATAATTATTACTGTCTACATCAGAAATATTCTTGATATAGATCTATAAACCACCTTATACAGGCAAATCTGTGTTAATCTCTTCCTGTTTCTGGGTTTTGGGTGCAAATTTTCTATTATATCTCCAAATGCATCAGCCGAAGATAAGTTGACCTTTTGTTTATACAATATCTACATTAAGAAGACAAAAGATTTAGATACTGAGCAGAAGAAGACATTTTCCCTTTGATTTACATCTATTTATGCACACAAATTGCATCATCAAAATAATTTCTTTGTTTGTGTGTTCGTGATTGTTGGGGTTTTTAGGAGGTTTTCTTTTTGTGTGTGTGTGTTCTTTTCTTTTGCTCTCAAAGGAATTTTTCCCCATGNTTGGCTTTGCCTTGTTGTACATATATATATATATCAGTAAAGACCTGTTATTCCTATTTCTCATATATTTTCCTGAAAGCCCCTCAATTTCAAAATTATAATAGTTCGGGAGGAAGGGGGTTACATTTTTTCCATTCTGGGGTGGGAGGAGGACTCCTGCCTTAGTAGACACCTGTCCAAACCAGGACAGTGATATATGAACTCTTCTCAGTGTAGACCAGGACATACAACTAACAAATAAAATACTCAATCAGTTTCTGGTCAGTATATTTGAAAGAAAAAAAAAGATTCAGGACTTACATGTCTTGCCACTTCTGTCTGTGAAAGTGAAGTTTAAATCAGTGATATCAGGACCAGTTTCAGAATGTGGTTATGCTACTGTCTTTTACATAAATAGTTAAGAAAACCCATTCACCCCAGATATTAACATGAAGAAAACCAATATTAAAAAAATATAAAAAAGTAACCATAGACAATACAGAAGGATATTCTGGTTTTGTTTCTTTCATCCTTTTCAACTCATTTGCAGCTGGAACATCTTAGATGATTAATCAGAGACAACTGCATGTCCAAGCATTACTGATTAATCACAGCTAATTACATCTCCAATCGGAAAAAGTACCTCTGAAGAACATACAATATTTTAATAACATTTTTTCTTAAATTATGTTTCCTAAATAGTTTTCTATCTAGTATTAGGAGACAGGATGGCAGAGTCCAAGTAAAATGCCAGAGAGCTGCATAAACTTGAAACGGAAAACAAAATAATAAAATCTTCTGTGTCTTCCATGCCTGGCTAGGCATGCATTTTCTTCATATCTAAATTTGTACCACTTTTCACACAGCTTTCATGGCAAATCAACTCAAATACAATTTCACCGCCCCATCATGAAACATGTAGATTTACTGCTGAACTCTATTAAGCTAGATTTAACCTCAAGTCAAACTACTGTTATGTAATATTTTAATTGATAAATAAAGACATCAAAACACATTGTGCTGGACAAAAAGCAACACTTTTTGCCTATACCCTAAAATTATTCAGCACGTAGCATGACTTCTTGATCTGAAACTGGTCTCCAGGACATCACAGTACAGCAGCAGGTAGAAATCCAGTTCCCTCAATACTATCCCAAGGACAAGACATTCACAATGTGGTTTTACAAAGCTGCAAATGAAGTGAAGCAATGTTTGGGAATGAATCATCAAAGATCACCCCTGTACTTTGATCTGGAAAACCTGCTGAAGGAGTGCTGAGTACACAATCCCATGTGATTGGTCCTAGGCTCATTAATGGAATATATCCCCACTCTGCTCCCACCTTCCCCCATGGTACAAGATCTGGAAATTAGAAGAAAATTACATCAAATGCTAAAAACTAAAGTTGTTTCTTAGTCTTGTTCAGGAGATGACTTCTCATTTAAATTAACCTTCAATAAGAATGCTTACAATTACAGAATTACCTATCAACCAACCAGAAGTAATTTTACCACAAAATTAATTCTGATATCCTGACTGCTAAGACTACAGTGGAAAAGTAAATTAGACATGGAACAGTTATAAGAAACATGATACATAGAAAAGCAAGAATAACAAACACAAAAGGATTTTCAGAAATAGGCAACTAATTGCATTTAAAAAAAAAAAACAGATATGCAAGTATCCTTTTACACATTAAATTATGTATCATTACTGGATCTATTTTGACTTATTTCCACAGTGTGACTGGATTTTAGCTAATCAGATATCAGCTAATACTGAAAATCAAAATGTTAGTCCTTAGGCTTTTACAGTCATTCTGCAGTTAACAGTCGCTGAACTCAACATGGGACCAAGGCTAAGAGGAATCATAAGGACTTTTTCTTATTTAGATGCAGAATTCCTCAAACTAAATTGACATACCTAAGACTGTGCATTCTCAAAATCTCTATAATGGGTGTTTATTCATAAGAATCCCACTGGCCAAGATGACAACTTCAAGCAGTGGAGTGTAGTCTGGTTGTGCTGGATCTTGGAAGCAGCTCCCACAAATCAATCCCTTCACCTGATTGTTGTGCTTATATTACCTTACACTAAAAAAAAAAAATCAAAA
>VYZQ01026891.1:32201-53820 GCA_013400655.1 Mystacornis crossleyi | reverse complement strand
GGGCCTTCCCCCTCCATCGGGAATCCCCTTCCTGTGGCAGACCCTGCCTCTCTTGTGGGTGTCGCCGCCCTTTCCGCCTGTGGCACCGCCCCGGGGAGCCAACTCACTGCCAGTTCCCACGCTACCCGGACCAGAAGTGAGTGTGGTGACCACCGGAAGGGCGCCATCTTGGCGTCCACTGCCTCATAACACCGGGCAGCTCCGGTCCCCCACTGGCCGTGGAGGGCCGAACAGCATCACATGGAGGGCAGGTTCTGTAATTTTAGTTTTAACATCTTGGCGTCGAATAGTCTTTAAATGTTCTGTTGCCCGTCTGTAAATTTCTGTTCGAGTAGGGGCACGTTTTTTATCTTTTCTAAAAGTAATTTAAGTTGGCAGTAAATGCTATTTCGAACATAAGTTTAAGTTCTATACTAACCGGACATAGTTTGTTCATTCTATATTTTATTTTGGTTCGCCTTACCTCTACTCCTCCATCCTACCCCTTCCCACGGCTGCGCTCCTCTTGTGTTTAACCTCTTATGTTTTAGTAGATTTTATTTGAAAATAAGGAAGAGGCCTCCTTATCCTCTCCACAACCAACAAACCTATGAGTTTCAACAACACGCCCAACTGCTACAACTGCCACAGCGTGCTTGCCGGGGAAACAAGCTGCATGGTACTGCCATGTAGTCTGATATCTGCCTCTGGTGGTCTTCCAACATCTCTACGATCACTCAGAAGATCAAGAAACTAAATCAAAATCTTGAAAAACTTTTGGGGCACTGAGGACTTTGGGGATAACCTATTTCCTTTTCGGGAATTGTTTTGTGATGTTTTCCAATTATTTTGTTGTAGTATGTATTTTCAGTTATTCCCAATGTCAGTATTTTCCAATTGTTTTAAACATTCAGTTTTAAAATTCTTAGGAGAAGCCTTCAGTTTATCATCCCAGCTATAACATTTAAGTAAATTTACTAATTATGAACATTATATTTTAATTAACACTTCTTCCTACCCAGTCCTTAATCCTCATTGAAAATCTCATATTAATGATTTCTTAATCAGATACTGAATTCATTCGGATGTAGGAAGAATGTCAAAAGTAATTTTGTGAGAAACAAGGATTCCTTAAGTTTATCTAATTTTGCTCTTGAATTTACGTGTTAAACCCTTAGATCTTCCTATGTTGACAACCACTAAATACTTGCTNTGTTAAACCCTTAGATCTTCCTATGTCGACAACCACTAAATACTTGCTATGTTTGATACAAGTGATGACAAAACTAACAAGACTTCTCCTAAATTGCATTATTATGTTGATGTACTCCAATTCAGTTCTCTTGATCCATTTGTTTACCTTCCTACCCTTCTATCCCTTATATATCTTTACCCAAAATGTTCTCCTTTCCCGGCATTCCCATTGACCCTAAACAGTCTCTTCACCCCCAGACACAACCCTAGCCCCTTATATTTACTTTACCCTGTTTTAATTTTAAAGGAAAAGTTTAGGGGAGCCAATAATTTAATTTGATCCTTTCAAACTTAAGGTATGCTTTAAGTTGCCTTAATCTTCTTGTGTTATCCACCTGGGGTTATCCATACTTTGGGTTTTCATTATTGTCTTTCTTATCATCCTGGTTTTTAGTTGTTTAAAAATCTTTTTTGATTAAAACAATTGAAGAAACCTTCTCCCTAAAAGAACCGTAAAAGTGTTGCTGCAGTGAGCACCCCCACAACTGAGAAACCAACTTGGTGGGCAGAAGAGAAGACTGAAGTAAAACTTTCCCAATTCCTCCTCTCTTTTGAAGAGAAAAAAACGGTTCTTTTTTACTAAACTAAAAAGGGGGAATTGTTGCAGTACCCCAGCTTGGGGGCAAGCTGGGGGACGGCTGGAATCAGTTAGAGGGTGCTCCTATTGTAACTTCAGTTGTTCCTTTGAGTTCTGTGTTAGCCCACTTCATAGTTATAAGTTGTATCCCTGTACTCCTGTTACTGTGGCTACCCCTTACCTTGAGTTCTGTTCCTCCTCTGAGTTGGCCAAACCCCTTCTCCCACCTCCCAGGCGGAGACTCCCTTTCCCTCTCCACCCATCCCCCCGCCCCTTGGGCGGGGAATCCCTGTCAATCCCTCCATGGCACACCCTTCCCTCTGGCAAGTTCTCCCTCACTCGGTGTGCCATTGGACTGTATCCCTTAATCCCTCCCCTGGGATCACCCGGTTGGTCTTTACCCTATCAATTTCCCTTGACTCCACCCCATTAATCCCTTCTCCCTGGCTCCTGAGCTAGCCCTCCCCCTGTGTAAGAATCCCTGTAGGCCGTGGGATCCTGGTCTTTGTCACTGAACCCTTCAAGAGAATGAAGCTCCTGGAACTCATACAAAGACCCCTCTCTCAGTTCTTTGTCCCTGGGCGACGCTCTGCTTCATGGGGTGGCAGCTTCCCGCTTAAGAGGACACTGCAGATCCCACTGTGCTGCAACAGGCGGCCAGGGTGCCTGCAGTCGGACGCGGTGGGCCTTGGGCAGCCGCACCGCAGTGTCTACTTCAGCTGAACAAATCTACTACAGAATGAAAGCAAAAGGGCTGTGAAGAAAGTGAGAGGCAGCCAGGGGTGAAGCAAAAAACAACTGCACTTACAAGAGAGGGTGTTTTAGTGGACAGAACCAAGACAATGCAAGTTAGTTTTATTAAACTTCTTTGGCCAATTTTTTCATCAAAACCTGTGCTTAACACCTCATGAGGTTGTTTGTGCTGCTTTAGACTTCCATTTAAGAAGGAAGGAAAGAAGTCTTAGCAAGAAGACAGAACACAGGAAAAAACCTGGAAGGAAAGACTCAGAACAGATATTCCCAATACTAAGGAATGAATATACTTTTTATATGCACTGTACAAAATTTTTTCAGAACCTTTCAAAAACAATTTCACATCCTTTGAAAAATTTTTGTGCCAAGGTCACTACCAAAATCCAATTAGGTTAAGAGACCAAATAGAGATCTTTTAGTCCTTTATTATTTCAAAGTACAATTTTTATATTATGAGTACTTAATGGATTTTTTTTCTCAATATTCCTTCCCCTTCATCACCCTATATACACCTTTATACTATAATATCAAAGTGCTTTCGCAATTCTCTTTTTTAATGATGCAAAATTAACCTACAGCATTCTAAGTCAAATTAAGTCTGCCCAAAACACATAATAACATAAGGTCTTTTTCCACGGCTTTGCAGATTAATAAAAATGATTCCAGAATGTAGGAGCAAAAGTACATCACTGTGAAGTCAGTGTTAGCATGATGCTGATAACTATACACGTTTTGGTCTTGAACCACTAAAGAAAAGCTGACAATCTTGATGATAACCTAAAAATAACTGTGTTTTTGTTTTTTTGTTTTTTTTTCTTAAAAAGAGCTGGGCTGATCAGTAATTTTTTGCTTAAAAAATCATTGCAAAGAGGCAATTTCAATGAGAATAAAATATTTCACAGGAACATACTGTTTTGATGAACTTTTTTCATTTCTAGACTGGAATGTCCAATTTAAAAACACAGCAGAACACAAAGATTTGACTTGTGTTTACATCCAAATGAGAGATAAATCTGTTCTAGAAAGTTGATACTTATTTCTCACAAAACTATAGTTAATTTTTCATGATTTGATGAACTTAACTTTTATTTTGAGACAGTAAATTTCTGTAATTCTAAATCATACAGACATGCTCTGCAGTAAGCTCAGCTATCTTCATCAGAGCAGTTGTGCCATCATAGAGCAACACAAGCTGAATAATCCACCTGAGAAACCCACTCGGTTGTTGGCCGTCATCCTCTCCAGTGTACACTGATAAAAATACCAAAGCAGTTTTCTTTATGCATGAGGCAAAATCAGAAATGTCCCCAAGAGCTGCAGTCATATTTTAGCTTCCTTTTTTTCTCCTCCGTTTAAATGCACTATCATTTTACAATAGGTCCTTTGGAAACATATAGCTCATTCTTGTATCATTGTGCTATGATTCTGAATCATCACAGAAAGTCTTCAGTTCATAGAGTGGGTCAGCTAGGTGGCTCTAATTGAATTGTATTTTATACAAATACTCTATAGATTTTATACTAATTTATTTTCTCTCAGCAGGTTTAATAAGCTACAATTCTTTATTTTTCTGACGTAAGTCTGATACAGTTTTTAAACATTTACACTGAGCAGGGGATAAATAATGAAATGCATAAGACAAATGTTTTCTCTAGCTGGTTTAATTGACATTGTCTATGCAAGGGTGAAGGAATAATTTAAAGATAAAATTCATTTACTATTTTCTAAGCAAGGGAACAGAGGTGGTGGCAATGAAAGTAAATGGAAATAGAGTTTACTGCAGTATGAAACTCATCAAATATTTACCTCCCTCAAGTGTACAATATCAATGGACCTGCACAGGCTGAAAATATTTTCTCTATAGCTTTCTCTATATATTTTGTCTCTGTATTTTTTTTCTCTATATATTTTCTCTATATTTTTCTAGTTTGGTGGGTTTTAGCACACATTATCAAGCACAGTTCTCAAGCACAGTTTTGCTATCAGATCCCATCCATATATTTTGCACTCATGATGGATTTTGATGGTTTACATTACGTGTAATTAAAATAACAGTGATAAAGTCACGATACTAAAAGTAAAAGAAAATGAGAAGTAATGAGACTTATTTTAACAAAGAAAAAAACTATTGCAATCAGATGTAACTACTTATGCAAAGATATTTTTATTGTTACTGTAAGATTCCTTTCCAGACAAACCATTGGAATATTCCATTGAAAAGTGCAAAATCCAGAGAATTAATATGGTAGTGTGTCCAGGTATAACTCATCATTTTTTTCTAAATCCAACCAGCTACTTCACCACTTCACACTCTGCCTCTTTCTGGATTTTCTACTTCATGCTCCAAGTGTTAAGATTTATTTCTATGGAGCTGGATCAATGAGCTCTTTTGCACTAGTTCTGAATTTTATCTCATCTGCCAAGGTTGCAGAATGATGTGGAATAAATGAACACCTGCTCTTGAAAAGGAAGCTATCTGAAACACCAGGCTTTGGCAAGATCAGTATAGAACATGCATGTCACTCAGAAAATCTGTTACAATGGCCAGCTGCCAAGGCATTTGTTCCCAGTGAAGCACAGGTTAAACCTGCTGTCAATAATTTGTCTTAAGAAGACAAAGAACCCAGCCAAAGTGGGAAAACCCCCCAATTTTCATAAAAAAGAAAAAAATATTTGAAACAATTTTGCTAATAAAAATATTTGAATTTCTTTCTTTTCCACTATTTCTAAAGAGCAAAGAAATATACTGTTGATACATTGAGCAATGATTCAGTAAGAATTGAGTCATAAATTCATTATTCTCCTCAGGGACAAAATATTGCTCAACATACTATGTAACAAACTGAATTTGATGGTATAAATCTGGTACTAAACCTCTCTTAAGCCCCTGGGGTTTTTTGTCAAATTAAAAATACTGAAATATATATGCAAAGAAGTTTTGACTAATTTACTTTTTGTGTGTATGTGTTCTGATAATAAAACATACGGGGAAAAGTGAAAGAAGAAAAATGAACTTCAGTATCAGAAAAAAAATAGAGGTGAAATTCAGAGACGGTAGCCTACAATTATATTTTCTGTCTCAAAATGTATAAATACAGAAAAGGCTTGGTACTTGCTTAAATACCAAGTCTTCTCTATCAGCACCTTTCAGAAATGAAACTATCTTGGAAGTTTGCAAAGAATAAAAACTTCTGGGACCTACTTGACATCCACATATGTGATAGAGTCTTAAATTTTTTTTTTTAACACATCAAAAAGATAGGCATTTTTCTTTTCTGTTTATAAAGGAAAGTATTAAAAAAACCAGTAGCTTTCTTCTAAAGATAGTAACAAATATTTTTTTTTCCTTAGTTGAACATGGAAGACAGTTAAGGATTGTCTTCTTTCTTCATGACAGCATTTGGCATATTCAAGACTTAAGCACGAGCTTGCTTAGCTGACCAATATTTTGTCTTCAACCAATGGTAATATACTAAAGTTTTAGCAAAATTCCATCCCATTTTCTCTTTGTCTTTATGTTATCTCCGTGTATTGGTTTGCATATGACACCGCTTCTTACAAGATGTCTATCAATTTCTTCAACAAAACATTTGTCTTCTCAGTGACTGCAAAGTCAGATCATTGCAGAGTCAAATTGAGTGTAAGATGCAACATCAGCATGTAAATCTGGAACAAGACTTTTAAAGAGAACACAAAATCTGGAACAAATAATTAAGAAAGGAATATGGGTAAGTGTTTACTTCAGTATGTTTAGGGTGGGTTTTTTTCTCCTACAAATAAAGAGGTTAACAAGAATTGTTGATAAGATTTGTTTGCCTTATTGATAATTGAGTTATTTTATTTGCCTTATTTGGATGTCAAAGGTCAAAGCCCTGTGGAGAAGGTAAAAGTGGGACTGACTCCCCAGCCAAGGAGAAAGCTCTCAGGGTCAACTGGGATGCTTTACAGAATGTCCTCCTCTGACCTCAAAAGATCTGATGCTTTTAAAAAACAGCAAAGGGTTTGAGAGAGATTTATTTGTATTCATGACAAATTTGGCAAGGAAATGCCGGAGGGTTTATTGATTTTAAGACTTCACCTAGTCTCGTTAAACTACTGTTTGCTTTTGGACAATTAACTACATGTCCTTCACTACAGAAGCAGAACACTAAATTTCTCAGTAACCATGTGAGATTGGTAAGCCAGATGTCGATTTTAAAGATAATGGCCTAAAGATATTTCAGGGTTTACAATTGAGTAATTAGCTCAAATTTCAACTTGTATGGATTTTTAGTTGCAGCAAGCTTGTCCTTGCCTTGTAAAGCTGATTTCATATTAGTCTTTACAGCACCATTTTATAAAGTTGAAGATTTGAATACTTATTTCCTTTGATTTTCTGCTTTTCTCAAGGGATTTAACAGCTTAATGCTCAAAGCTGTTCCATTGGTCAGAACATGGCCTAGACAGCTGTAGCTTCTAGATCTTCATAAACTGTGACAAGCAGATTTTATGCTAACATTTTCCTTCTTCTCATGAAATTAAAAAAAAAACATAGTGACCCACCAAGCTGGTACAGTACATGGGTTATTTCCAGTCCTAGCTCTCTGATGACACTGAACTGTAGTGTTCTGCTAGATGACATGAGGCAAGTATAGAAGGAGTTGCATATGCTGAATTCTCCCTTCTACCCCTTTATTCTTTTTTTTTTTGCTTGCTTTAACCCAGCATGGAACAGTAGATTTGTCTGGAACTTCTATATAAATAACAGTATACAATATTTAAGATGTGCAGATTTTAATTTCTGTCATATGATATCAAATGAGAAAGAAGAGGCCTCCAAAAGCTATCTAGGCCATTTCCTACCATCACAGAGAAACCAGTCACATCCAGCGCCCTTATATCAGCTTTCTGGTATGCTGATCAGGAAATCCCTTGCCAACGGATATTCCATACACTTCTTTACTCATAAGTCATTGCTACAATAAAAGAAATCAAAATGAAACATAATTTTCTCAATATTTTCCCTAAAATTACTGCAGAATGGTATTTGAGGTGCCAAAATGTTCCTTCACATGGCTGGCGCAAAATATATGAAATCCTTGAAATTATTTTGAAAAGAACCAGAGAATGGAAAGCTCTTCTCTGCCATATCTCAAGTGTCGTAAATAAACAGCTTCCTGACACCTGATGTGTCAAATCTCCTTTTCCGCATCAGCCTAAAAGAAGATGAGAAATACAAACTGAAAGAGACAAGAAAGTGTCTATGTTTGCTTCCAAATAGTATATTGCTGGTTTCTGTAGGCATTAATACCAGCATTAATCTATTGTATTAAGTGAGGTAACAGATAAAAACCAGGTTGTTTTGATCTTATTGGTAAATTTAGTTTATTCTGATCTCCAAATTACTGATTTTTTGGCCTATCAGAACTGAGAGAGGTCCTCATAATGACCTTTGAATCGTGTAGATCTAGTGCAAAAAAGCTGTTAAAAAAAAAAAAAAAATGTCATTACTTTAGAGTCCCAAGGTAGGCATATTCTAACAGAGGATATCAAAGGTGGTAGAGCCTTTACTGCCTCCTGATAGATCCAGGAAGTGACAAGTGACTTTAGAAACTGCTTTGTTTATTAAAAAAATCACATTAAATGCAAGGTGGGATCTGGAACCAACAATCAATTCCAGCGGAATTTCCAGAGGGTCATAGAGTGCAGACAGTTTCACTTCTACAGTCCAAGGTGATGTTCTCATGGAAGAGCTGCCTTATTAAACTCCATCTATAGCTGCAACCTAGAAAAAGGCTTCACTACAAAGGACAATTTTTTTCACTTTTACTCCCATTGTTAGTGGGAGATCTACTTGCAACACAATGCCAAATTGTGTTGAAAAGTGCTGAATGAAGAGAAAGCCTTAGCATCCTTTTTTTTTTACTAGAAGATGAAGAAACAGAATCCTTCAAGACAAAGGAAAAACATGGGCTGGGTTTCTGGAGTTGGCAATGCACACAAGTGAGGAATCTACTGAAATCTAGGATGTTCAGAACTGTCAAAAACCACAACAGAACATAAACAGTATGGATTTGTACAGGCTGATTTGCACTTCAGGGTATTAAAAATGTTCTTTAGCAGGAAGAATATATGATAGAAGAAAGTTATCATATGTAAATATCTTGAGGCTGAAGACTTCAGGCTTCACTCTAAAATTTAATAAACCACAATGCTCCCTGCTCTACAAAAACTCCACAGCAGGACTTGAGAAAACAGCCTCTGAATAGTTAGAGAAACCTCTACATAGTTCCTCAGCAACGCTAATATTTTGGACTAGTTTAGTCTGAAGATTTTGAAACATTTTTTGCTCAAAAAACCACCCAGTTAGTGTCAAACTCCTTCATTTATTGCCAGATTCATTTCTTCATGAACTCACATCATAAAGATAGGAGTTTCAACAGCCAGTTTTGCTTGATTTTTATATCCATTAAACACTTGATGAAGGCCAAAATGTCCCTTCCATTAATTGAAAACCATAACTATGGGAAAGAACCTCATATTTAACACTTATGATGCAAGGCCATTTTCTTCTAGGGATTTTCAGGCTGAAAAGAAACCTCAGGGTAACAACAGAATTAAATTGTCACCAAATATTGAGGAAGAGAGAATAGAGTCCAATGAAAACAATATACTACGTGATGCCAGTTGCTTCAGCTTCATTCACATCATCAAACCTTCATATATTTGTCCTTGTAGTTCTGCAACAGGTCTTTTTTCCTAATGGCAATACAACTTTAAAACAAGCTTCAGAGAATATCAGGTAACAATCCCAGAGATTACCAACACTAAAAGTTTCCCTTATTATGCTTCTTGCCTGCTTGAGCCTTTCTGACATGTGGCATACCATGCAACAAAATCTGAAATTCAAAACAAAACAAAACCCCTTACACCAAAATAAACCTACCAGAGTTTACAAATATTTGTCTTCATTATGGACCAACACTAATTGCATTTGGGGATATGGTTTAGGGGAGATTATAGTGGTGCTAAACTGATGGACTGTGAACACCTTTTTCAATCTTGATGATTCTGTGAACCTGTGATTCTGTTTAATGGTGGGAGTGAGGAAGAACAAAATTGTAATCAGCAAATTTGGGGATTATTTTGGGGTTTATTTGCATTCAGGAATTTGTCTAGTAATGGTAGTTGCTTTATTGTCCCACATAAACGGATGTGAACCATAATATTCATGGAAATTACTCATGGTCATATTCCTTTAACTTCAATTATCAAATGGCAAGTTATGATATAAACCATGAAAATATAGAATTTGTTTTTTATCTAGCTAGATAGTTTATATTGAAGTTTTATGAAGAGAAAGAAAGAAGAGAAGCATATTTCTGTATTATATTGATTTAGCAATTAATATATTAAATAGAAATTCCGTATAAAAATATTTAAGATATTTAGTCATATCAATAAAGCTGGAACACAATGCAAGTTAAACATCAGTCTGTCAGTCAGTGAACACCAGCGTAGGCATAACTTGGACAAATTCTATATAATTTTTTAAATAAATGAACTTTAACTCATATTTATGCTTATTTATTCAAATAGATCCTCCTCCAATGTTTGTTATATAAAAATTCAGAAGTAACAGTTAATACCATTTATCTACAATTTCTGAATGACTAAATCCATAGACAACCTTCAACTAGCACAGCTTTATGCCTGAAATAATTTGACTGGGTTCACTTCAGCTGTCACTGGGGATATGGCCAGAATACAAATTCTCTTTAACACAAACTACTTGTATGAGCTTTTCCTATAAGACATTCCTTCATTTCCTTTATTGAAATTTAGAATTCAGGATGTGTAGTAGTACAGTGGTGTTAAAAAAAAAAAAAAAAAAAAAAAAGCACTCATTAATAAGTAGGAAATTTCCAATGAAATACTGACTGCCAAAAATACTGGCAAAGAAATTATACACTCACTTGATGTCAGTGGGTTCTTCTGTATATTTCTTTGGACATCAGAGTCTTTCAAATCCACTAAAGTATCTATAAAGGCACTTTATAAATGCACGTTGTAAAACACAAAAGCATGTTCAGTTATAAAAATCACAAAGGATAGCTGCAGCATATAAAGACTGTCTGAGATAAATGAGTATAGATTCAAAGTCAATGAAACCCATTAAAATACAAACAGTGTTGCATTAAACTTTCTACTTATCACATAATATGAAAAGAGAAATCCCAACATTTCAATTACAAGCACTTTTTTGTATTTCTAAAAAACTAGAAAAAATAAGTTTCTGGCATTTTGATTAACCTCACAAAATATCTAAAATTTTCCCTTGCTTCATCACCTCTGGCTTAACACAGCGAAAGAGAAAAAAAAATCAAAATCATATTCTGATAATAATGTGAACTATCTCAGCTGTACTTTCCAGGCCAGAGGTATATGAATGTTTGTATTTTTTCTCTAAAGTGCTTCAAGAATTTCAAGACAAGACAGTAGCACAACCTTATCACTGAGAGTATTGATGGGAGTTAATTTCTGCATAGACCAATAATAGGGGCAAAAATGTTCCTAATCTTTCCTATGCAGTTATTGAAAGTCTGATATCATCACGTACCTTTAAAACACTACTACACCTTTAGGGTGAAGCTCAAGGAACTTTGGAAAGTCTTGTCCCTTCTACTGACCCCACTTACAACCCCATTCTAGGGAAGGACAGAGGTGCAACAAACAGCGTGGGATGGGGTCAGTCTGCAGGATATCCAACTGCAGATATTTTAGGAGTATCAGCACCTGTCATAAACAAAAAAAAAAATCTTCGATCTTAAACTGAGAATGCTAACAGGTGGCAGATAATTGGGTGCACGTGTGTAGGAGGACTGAATGTCAAAAACTCAGGGCTTGAACTTTCAAGTAAAAGTTTGCTATTTGCAGCCATAAATACAGTCTGATTGGTATGAATGTGGCATGTCCCAAATATTCCAGTTTTTAGAAACCTAAGACAAAAACACAAATTTGAATGCTGATCACATAGTGTGCTTAAATTAGGAAGTCTGGGGCCTTGGGGTTGTGGAAGGATAAGGAGGACAGAAGAAAAAAGGGACCTGGAGAAAAGGTGGTAAAGCTCTTGGCTGGAAGAAAGATGCTAGAAGTGAGAGAAGATCCAGGAGATCAAGTAGCTGGATGGAGACAATTGTTATGGTCACCCAGGGTCTTTGACTAACAATGCCAAAGATGAGTAAGTACAAGCAGCACAGGAACAGCACAACTTTCTGCCCAACCCTCCTGGAACAGCAGTAATCTCTGTGCAAGGGAAGTGTGATTTACTGCACATATCCCTGTTGGGGATCTCTGTTGAGGAGACATAGATGAAGGGTGCAATTTGAGTGGGATAAACAAGTAGGGGAAAATCTCATCTATTCAGTTCTTAAATTGTTGTAGTACCCCAGCTTGGGAGCAAGCTGGGGAATGATTTATAGAAGTTTTTTTCAGATTGGTTCAAGTTATTCCCTTTGAGTTCTGTGTAAGCTCTTTCCTGGTTGTAAATTGTCACTCTGTACCCCAAGTTTCCATGGTTACCATTCCTCTGAATTATGTTCCTCCCCTTCGGTTGGTCATGCCTCTTCCCTCACCTACTAGGCAGAGATTCCTTATCCCTCTCCTCCCTCTCTCCCGCCCCTTGGGCGGAGAGTCCCTGTCAATCCCCCAAGGGCACACCTTTCCCTCTGGAAAGTTCTCCCCTGTTCAGTGTGCCATTGGTTCCTGCCCCTCAATCCCTCCTCTGTATCCTCCCTGTTGGCTGTTCCATTGTCAATTCTCCCTGAGTCCGCACGTGTGCCCCTATCCCATTGGCTTGTGAGCTAGCCCTCCCCCTGTTTAAAAACCCCCTGCAAGCCCTGAGATCTTTATTTTTTGTCCGTGGATCGGTTGGAAGTAAATCCTGCTGAGACCCACACGAGAGATCCCTCCTGCTTCTTTGCTCCCGCAGACGCGCGCTGCCATCGGGTGACAGCTTGCGGCCCTGAAAGGACCCTGCGCTGTCCACTGTGCTGCACAGGCCACCAGGGCGCCGGCAGTGGGACGCAGTGGGCTTTGGGCAAAGCCTACGCCCAGCATCATTAAAGAAATCAACAAATCAACTGTAGGTTATTGATAGCATCTCACTTGAGCAAGCGCTTAAAAACTTCGGCATCATATACAGTTTATAATTATGGTATCAATACCATACCTGCACCTCACTTTCAAGTAAAATCCAAGTGTCTTTTTTAAATCAAGTAATTTAAACCATGCAAAGCATATACTCTGATGTGAAATACAAATGGACATAACCAGAATTTTTAAACGACGGAGAAAAAAAACACTTAAGATTTTTCTGCCTTACAAACTAGAGAATACTACTAAAGCATATATTAAATAGTATTTTAATCATGTACTTCAGTAACCATTTTCTACTTACCTGTTTTTCCTCTATATACACATTTCAACATGAAACAAGGCAGCAACAACAGAACTTTGGGGAAGAACTCAGTTCTGAGTCTTACTGGGTTTCTGCTCACGTACAATGTGGTCTGCCCTCCTGCTCCTAGTTTGCAGACTTTCACAGCTGTAGGATCTTAGAAGTCCATAGGAATCTGCAGTGTATTGCCAGAATATATTGAGAGCCTTCTGGAAAGAACTAGCACAGGCTTTCTGAGATCATGGTTAAAAAAATATTTTTAGTTCCATCGTTTCTGGCTATTTGGAGAGTAGGACTGTCCACTTTCTGCTACAACAATAAAGTAGTTGCTTCCAAGCCTGTCAATTACAGGAATTCAAAAAAATCTCTGCCTAAATGACTCATGCTTCTGCACAATCTTCAGGGAGTTACATCTGCATCTCAAATCTCTCACTGCTGCATCCTTGCAGACACTCCAAAAACTCTCCAAATAGAAGTAACAGAGAAACTTGTACTAATTTATTTCGTTTGGGGAGTATTTTAACAGCATGAGCCTGCGGACAAAAGGTGCACCAGCTAAGAGACCTGGTAGATACCATTCTGCTCATTTCACCTTTTATTCTGATCAATTGCCATGCCCTCCCTCCACTCAAACATTACCAAATTTAATAGCGAGGTATGACCACAGACCCATCGGGTGTTGTGACAGGTGTTGCTCAGCCCCATGTGCAAAAGACTATCTGCCCATCTGTAGATGCTTTCATAACTAGGCCTTGTGTTCCTTCAAAACAAAGAGTTCCTTGAAAAACATTACAAATATTACATCCAAAACCATAGAGAGAAACAAGTATTGCTCAAATACATAACTTAAAGAACAAAGACAAAAGACTTAAATACGGCTCCAAAGTTGCAACATGGATAATACCATATAAGCTTTCAGTCCTAAGAACCTCATTTAGGCCCTAAAATATGCTTTCACTTTCATTGCATATCACAATTTGTGAAATCCAGATTGTACTGAATTTGTAATATAATTTGAGTGACTATTTCACTGCAATTAAAGGAACTGTCTCATAGCTTTTAGAGATAAGATTAATTATCTTTTCAAGGTCAGATATTCCAGAAAGGCAACCATTTTGTCCTTAAGGCTTCCCTGATGGTGTCTCTGCATGAGAGGTGTATGGCAGCTCAGGGAGAGTGTTGATGCATCCAGAGGAAATCACGCTGCACTGCGACTCCATGCTCTTGACAGATGACCAGCACAAAATTTAGAGAGCCAACAGTGATGCATCCTGTGGTTAGAATAAACTGGAAATTCATTCTGCCCTCCATAAAGCTTATAAAATGTAAATTAACTTTTTGGTGGGTTTTTTCTTTTTCCTGGACAAACATCTGAATTCATTAGCAGTCTGCAGCAGCATTTCAGCGTAACAAAATTTCAAGCTATTGGTATACACCACTTAGGTCAAATCCACCTCATGTTTCCTGCAGCATCCATATACAGCTAACTTGAATGTCTGTTTGTACCCATCAAGTTACTTCATCAGATGGAAATTCAGTTCATCTCTAAGGCCTGCAGTATGTCACACACAAAACATTAGTGGAGTGTCAGGAATATACGGGAATCTTTGACTCCCACACTCAGTAATCAGCCTCTCTCAAAAACAAATTGTTTTCTATAAACTACCAAGAAAATTTACAATAGAAGGAAAAAACAAAAAGGACAAATAAAGCACCTCATAAGCTTTGTAGAGTTACAAGATAAGCAAGAAAGGCAGACCCATTGCTGAGTAGCAGTTATAAATATTTGTTTAGTCTTCATTTCCCTGATTACTATGTAACCCAGAAAAGAACAGCAGAGACTTGTGGCATTTTTATTTCTAATACCTAAACTTTTTCTGCTGACACTTTTAATCAGTACAATTAGCAATCTATCATGCACACAAAATGAATAACTCTTTACCTATCTGGGGGGAAGTAATTAGCCTTGTAAAAGTAATGCAATTACCATTGTTTTTTTAAACTGAGCGCCACTAATGACATATGTTTGTGCTTACAAAGACTCACACCAAAAATTCTTCTAGAACCTAAAATACATACCAGAAAGGAAGTTACCAAAACTACATGTCTATTCTATATCACTAGCTGACCAGGAAGATAAGCTTCTAAATTTGGTCCATTAAGAGGAGGAAAAAGATAATATATACATGAGTAGTAGTGTAAAGACCATCAGCAGGATGTCTCATTGAGTACTAATGATCTTTCCAAATGAATATTAATATGTTTAATCCACCACATGTCATCTTGTATTACATCCCACATTTTACAATTATTATTTTATTAACATTAACATAAAAAATTTATGTGTTCATATTATCCATCTGTGCCTAAAGCCAAAATCCTACCTGCCACACAATGTAATGCACAGCCGTGTGCTCAGGCACCAGGATTTCCTCCTATTCAGCAAGTCCACGGACCGAAGATTTTGGGCACCCAGCCAGCTATGCACAGCATTCACACATGGCTTGTGTGCCCACAGCAATCTAAAGACTGCTGGTGCTTTGTGGGGACATACCACAACAGGGAGGGTAAACAACACAAATATATGTATGAGGGACTTAGAAAATTTGCTACTATGACAATGCTATTGGCAGTAAGATTTTCACCAAAGGTGGGTGGTTTTCACCAAAGGAAGAATTTGGGGGAAGTCATTCAAACTCGTTGTCATGCCAAATGATAATTTTCTCCCACTGAATGAAATAAATGAAGGAATTTCAGGAAAAAAAGATTAAACCTGAGAAAATCTGGAAGAACGGACACACAATCAAATATAAACACGAATGAAAAGGCATGAAAAAATGCTGAAAAAATTGCTATCATTTGGTCAAGAAGGAAACCAAGACAGACGAAGAAAAAAGATGAAGAGCTTTATCATGATACAGCTACATTAATATCTAAGAGTATTTTTTGTTACCATTCTTTACTTAAGCACCTTATAATAATTTGGAACCGTACTGTCTGATTTAAGTGTTATAAATAATTGTGTTATTTTTCATCAATTTGCATCAATTTCAACACCTGCATTTTTCATCAATTTATTTCAAGTAAAATACTATTTCAGAGAATGGATAACAGCAAGGAAAGAAGCACAAAAAGAGCACAGAGAGTTTATAGGCCTTGAGAGCTCTTAGTGATATCCTCAACATATCAAGCAGGTAACCAAATGGGACCTCACTGGAGCTGCACAGGCCAGATAAAAGCTGATACAGCAGGGGTCAGGGGAAGCAAAAGTGACTTGAGTAAGGTTTGGGACACTCTGGAACTCCGTAAATGCTGGAGATCTCCTTCACTCCAAGTGTTATGGGAACCAAATACAGGTAGTGAAGCAGTAAGGAGTCCACAAACCCCTGCAGGGGGTTAAACCACACAGGGTGACTACAATTATTAGAGAACATCTGCTTAGTCTTCTGGAAATCTGCATGTCCTATTCAGATTGAGACACAGAATATTATTAATTAATTATAAAACGATCAACAAGAAGAAGACTACCTTTTTGCAAATTGTATTTCTAGAACACCTTTCCTTTTTCAGTTTCTACTGGTTTCCAGAGATTTAGAACGGAAAAGCGAATACTTGCATATCAAGAGAAATCATGACAATTTCTCACATTCATGACAAAGAAACAAACAAAAAAATAAACAAAACCCACCATATGAAGCTAAGGTAAGGTATCATACAGGACCTATGAAAAGCTGATCCTGAACTCTTGCATGGAATCAAACTTTTATACCAAGTTGCCCAAACAACATCTCAGGCAACAAGCTGTAAAAAGTGAAATCTATTCTCAGCCACAATAAAACCAAGAAAGCAAATCTTTTTATACCTCATCTGTGAAAGTATTTTTTTCTTTCTTTTTTAAAAAATCTTATTAACTATCATTCCTGTGGGAGTTAAAGGAGAAAATAGAGAAATAGGAAAATCAAGGCTTACTTTTGTTAAAATTTATAAAAGATATAATTTTAAAAATTAAGTAATGTAAACCTTAGGATTTGGGACTCACTACTTCTTAAAAGAAATCAAACAAACAAACAAACAAATCATTCCTCTTACCTACCTTTCCTAATACTGGTTCTGTTTTCTCTTTATCTCATTATACTGTTCCACAAGCTTTTAATAAATCCTCTAACCTTTTAATGAAAACTAATTAATTTTCCATTTATGCTTTCCTTACTGTCTTCCTTTCCAGTTTAACTAGTGCTGACACATCACTTCATTGCTTCCTTTTCATTCGGGAGCTATGTTTTTTTTCTCAGCCTTACATCTTTATCATGAAGGCACATGGCTTTTTCCCTGTTTCTTTCTTTCTGTTCACTTGGAGACACAATCAGTCATGCCTTAACCAGTGTGCTTTTTAAGACTGTTCAGCTGTGTTCCATTTTGGCAGAATTTTCTTACTCATTTTTCACATACTAACTGAATTTCTCAATGCATTTCAAATTTACTTTCCCAAATTCTAAAAATCCTGTGTGGCTATATACAATCAGAGCTATATACAAGAAGGCTGCTAACCCTGATATTAAATGCCCTAATTTCATAAAATTTCAGTTAACTCAGATTATTTTTTGATAATTTCCAATAACTTTTCTATAATTTACATTTTTTTGGAATCAAATTTTCCTATGGCATTTAAACCTTCCAAAGTCTTGTACCTTATGAAAATAAATGCATAGTCATACTACAGCTACTCAATCATATTACATATGTTGAAAACATGATATAAACAAATCAATTAATGCAAGTGTATTTTGACAAAAATAGCCATTAAGTACATATGCAAATAAAGGAGGGCATTATATATACATAAATGAACAAATGGGAATTTACTTTCTATTTCACAAATTATTTTTTGCAGAATTTTTGTGTTATTATTCAGATAGCACCACTGTTATGCTTGGCACTTTACAGATGTCTCAAAAAATGAGGTCACTGCCTTGAAGAGCTTATAATTAACCCCCCTGTGAATTATATACTAAGTAATTGAGGATAGTACATCTATCTGCCTATGAGCTATACAGACAACATTATTCAGGGTTGCATATTACATATTTGTATTACTTTGGGTTCCAGTTTGTACATTATCTAACATGCAAATAAAAACAAGCAAGTGGTGGAAGATTTAAGGAACAATTCCAGCCAGATAACTGTTTTCTCATTTGCTCTTTCATAGAAGGAAGAAAAGTGAATGGGTTACCAAGACAACCGTTTCATAAAACCAGATTGTCAAAATCTGTTAGGAAACAAGTAGTCTATAATATGAGCCTTTGGCTAAATGAAATCATCTGATATGATGGAACTCTAAAATTACCTTATAATTTCAGTTAAAACAAGTTGCACCTATTCAGTCTTGAAGACTGACCACTATCATAGTCTGCAGTTGCCATTCTTCAAATAAATATTCAAAGTCTAGGGAGCAGATCTACTGATCCTTTTCCCTTCCCTGTTCTTCAATAATCATTTTCTTTGTGCTGACCACAATAACTGAAAGAATACTTTTTCAAAGCTAGCAGAAAAAGGTTAACATTTTCCCAGCCAAAAAGCTGCACTGAAGAGATTTTTTAGTATTCACAATATCACTTCTATCCTCTTTTGCCCTGCCTAGGCAACTAGGGAGTTAGATCCTGCGTATATAAACCAAAGGCAAGAAGATGTGAGAAGAATAAAGGCTTTGCAATTCCCATTTAATTTTGTCACTCCATTTTTGCTTCTCTTTTTCAAGTTCTCTCATCTAAAAGCAGCATAAGTTTTTCACTTGCCAATACTACAAACTTTCAACCAGTATTAGTATCAAATTAATGATGTAGTGAGAACATCACAATCTCCCAGAGAGGAGATGCCATTTTTGTGACACTCATCCTGTGTATTAACCTCTCTACAACTGGAAGGAAAAATAAAAATAATAACAATAATAATAAAAATCTAAAGTCTATTTCCCTTAGTTTTTATATGGAATTTATGCATTTTGCATGCATGTAAAGAGCATTTTGTTTATTAAAACACAGAAGTATATACACGGGTCTTTAAAATTATGTGCTGCTTATTTCACAATGCTTTTCCTATAAAAGATATTTAAGCTTAACTATAGCTTCTGAAACATTCTGATTTTTCTCTTGGTAGGTTTCTGGAATCTCTGGAAAACACTAAGAGCTCCAGATGGAAGAATTTTTTTGAAAAGCTTGATTCAAGAGACTTCTGAATTTTGGCAGATAAATGCTGCATATGTTGTGTGGAGGTGATCTCCTGTGGGGGACAGGAAGATGATCTCTTAATGCACATTCACCAACTGTCATAAGGCTGAAAAGAATATGCACGTATTGTGCAAAGATACTTACCAAAATTTCAAACCCCTGTTTTTCAGTGCAAAAGCTAAAATAAATCTTAAAAGTGAACTGTCATGCTCTTCAAGGGATGAATTAAACATGCTGTTAAGTGTATACACCACTGGGGGAAAAAAAAAGTGGTCCTTTTTAACCCATATTTATATAACTCTCTTTAAAAAACGAGAGCTCCAACAGCAGGTTTTACTGAGGGGAAAAAAAAAAACAAAAACAAAAACAAACAAACAAAACCAAAACAAAACAAAACAAAAAAAAAACCCCGTGAACATGCCAGCATCAGATGCAACAATCCAGCTGATATTTTCAGACTAAGGAAGGTACAATTCTAAACTAAAATAACCAGACTAAACTAAATAATCAAACAGGACAAAAAGTTAATT
This sequence comes from Mystacornis crossleyi, assembly GCA_013400655.1. Classification (NCBI taxonomy): domain Eukaryota; kingdom Metazoa; phylum Chordata; class Aves; order Passeriformes; family Timaliidae; genus Mystacornis; species Mystacornis crossleyi. The sequence continues at coordinate 34,065 of VYZQ01026891.1, read as the reverse complement.
CTGTTTAAACAGTGGCAGTACACTAACTTCTCCACTTAAAAGGTTTACCAATTTAGGTGCTTTAAAAAGATTTTAAGATCTGTGGCCTAAATATGTGGGGGAAAAAAACAAAAAACACAGAAAGAAATGAATTCATCATTTTCCATGGGACTTTTCTACTGCAAAAAATCATAGAGCTTCCACTGGGACAAAAACAGGTTTAGTACGAATTCAGTTCTGCCACTTGTTGTTGACCATATACATAAAGTTCCCTCTTTATCCAGTAGGTGAAATCTTTATACCAGACAGCAGTGGCATAGCTCATAGGACTGTTTTGGAGAATATTAATAAATGTGGTTTTCCTTAGAAACCAATCAACTCTCTTCGAGGACAAGTGGGATCCTTATTGCAAGTGGGAATCTCAGTGCTCACAAGACCTAACTCTCACTACTGTTCTGTAAACTCTTTTATTGCAGTCATCAAGTTCTTCCCTATTCTGCAGACCCACACACAAGACGGGCAAAGGGCTTTTGAAATATGAAAATCATTAACACTTGACAGTGACAGACATACCTTAAAAATGGCCTTGACAAAATGTCATACAGCCCATGGAGAGACTAAACACTCACACCTCCTTCAGACCACTAAGTGAGGCCTGTACCGTGTCATTCTTCCTTAGCTCACAACACAGAACCTAAACATAGAACAGTTGGAGAGTTTTCCTACAGCAACCAAGGGCCCATGAACTAATCTCCAGACAGATACAGAAACTCATCAAGACAAACAGCCTCAATCTTTTCGTTGCATATCACATTTTTTTGGAATGTAAAGCAGGTAGCAAAAGCTTTCACATCAATTGCTGTTCTTAAAGAATATATCCAAAATTTCTATGTCACAAATCATATGACTTATTCTTAATAAACAGACATGATTCATGCATATACTGTATCCCCTATGAGTGTGAAGGGCACAGAAAATGGAATATACATACCTGTCAGACAATGTGCCCCTAAGGTTCTTTGAAGCAAATGTAAGGAAAGAAGTCTTGTGAGGAAGATTCCTGGACTGTACATATGGAAAATTAATTATTCAAGTTTCACGTGATATTAGATATTTTCACGTGATTTCACTTAGATTATTTTTCACATATCACAAAAAGAAGATTATTGTTGTACTAGTAAATGCAATTATTTAACAAAATATTCCTCAAACTTAGAATAAGCATTTTTCCAGAAATGAATTTTATGTTGAGAAACAATAGACAGCACCTTGATGAAATTGGTTGAGGTTTAGTAGCTATAGCACCTTTGGTATCTTATTAAAACTCATTATAAAATAAGCATCTCTTATCTGGTCAGTCTCTCTTGATGAGGAAACATGAAACATGTCCATTTTTGAAAAGAGAAAATGTCCGTAACTGGCAGTGATAGTAGAGTTGTAAGGTTATGGGGAAGATCCAGTGGAAGAGATGAGCCATTTACTCCAGAAGAGATCTAAAAGCTACATATTTTAAAACTCCCAAGCAGCTTTTAAAAATGATAAACAGGCCCAGCTGTTGTCTTAGCTCCCAAGAGGGCCAGGACAGCTCAGGGAGATCCATCATGATCCACAACTTGTGACTGTAGAAAAACACATGTCCCAAAAGACAAGCCTTGGGAAATACTTCTCTAGTGGCTGCAAGGCAGTATATAACCATTCAATAAGCAGCTGTGTTGTCCCAAATGTTTTACTAGAAATTTTAACATTATAGTCATTTACTCCGTAGTATGGAAAAAGTCCCTACTATGAGGGACATTGTCTATACAGGATGAATAAAATAATCTGTAAAACATACCTGAACAACTAGTTACTTTTTGCATAGCCTCATTTTAATATCTATAAGGAA
>VYZQ01026890.1:8225-26046 GCA_013400655.1 Mystacornis crossleyi | reverse complement strand
CAAGCAGTGTCCTTGCTGGAAAGGCAGGCAAGCACCCGATCTCGGATAGCGTCCGCAGGGGCGAAGAACGAAGGAGGGATCACTCTTGTGGGTTTCACAGGCTTTATGAGCTCCAAAGGGTCCACAGGGGAGTGACGCAGATAACAGGGAGACAACCGGTTTTATACAGGGGCAGGGCTAACTCAGGGACCAATGGGCAAGGTACTGAGGGGTGGATTCTTGGGTAACAGACAGGGTGATAACCAATTGGGAAGGGACAGAGGAGGGATTAAGGAACACAAACCAATGGCACTTTGGGGAGAGGAGAACTTTCTGGAGGGAAGGGAGTGCCACTGGGGGATTGACAAGGCTTCTCCGCCCAGGGGGCGGGGGGAAGAGGCATGGCTAACCTGAAGGGGGGAACATGACTTAAGGGAACAGTAACTATGGAAACTGGGTTACAGAATACAATTTACTGAACTAAAAGGGATTACACAGAATTTGAAGCAGGAATATAAATTACCTTGAAAAAACTTTCCAAAAGACACCACAACAGTTCAGTATAAGTTAAAATATTTTGTCTCAAAGAGCAGAGAATTCTGGGATTATTTTGACAGAAGCCCGAATAAGTTTTTGTCTCTGTATCCTTTTTCAAAGGAGTTCAGCACTACAGTTTCTCAGACTGCTCTCCTGTGAGCTGCACTTCAGCCTTCCCACAATGAGTGTTGTCTTTACCACCCATCAGGTAGTGATGCTGAAGAGAAGGACAAAGGAATTGCTACACCTTGGGACAGGATATGAATGCTTCTTGTCAGTGTTCCATGCCTGTTGTAGTACACTGTGCTGTTGCCTGTTGCTTGGGAGCAAGCTGGAAAATGATTTAGAGAAGGTTTTTTCAGGTGGGTTCAAGTTACTCCCTTTGAGTTCTGTGTAAGCTCTTTATTGGTTGTAAATTGTCACTCCGTACCCCACGATTCCATGGTTACCATTCCCCTGAATTATGTTCCTCCCCTTGGGTTGGCCCTTCCCCCTTCCCCCGCCTACTAGGCGGAGATTCCTTATCCCTCTCCTCCCTCTCCCCACCCCTTGGGTGGAGAGTCCCTGTCAATCCCCCCGTGGCACTCCCTTCCCTCTGGAAAGTTCTCCCTTACTCGGTGTGACATTGGTTCCTGCCCCTCGATCGCTCCTCTGTATCCTCCCTGTTGGCTGTTCCATTGTCAATTCTCCCTGAGTCCGCCCGTGTGCCCCTATCCCATTGGTTTGTGAGCTAGACCTCCTCCTGTTCAGAAAAACCCCTGCAAGCCCTGAGATCCCGGTCTTTTGTCTGTGGAACGCTTGGCAATGAAGCCTGCTGAGCCCCACACGAGAGATTCCCTCCTGCTTCTTTGCTCCTGCGGACGCACGCTGCCATCGGGTGACAGCTTGGCACCCTGAAAGGACACTGCACTGTCCACTGTGCTGCACAGGCCACCAGGACGCCTGCAGTGGGGCGAAGTGGGCTTTGGGCAAAGCTCCCACCCAGCGTCACATGCCTGTCATTTTCATGCCTTTAGTGTAACACTTCACAAGAAAAAAAAAACAAAACAAAAAACAGTTTGTGGCTTTGGCATACTGCTTGACTGGGTTCCCAGTCCTTCTTACATGGCTCCTTCTATGATTTTAAGCAGGAGGTTGATGGTTTAGTGATAATTAGCAGTCAGTAGCTTACCTGGTCTGGAATGAGTAGTATCAGTGCAAATAAATTATACTTTGCTCCTCTGGAGAAAATCAACCATTATGCCAAATTAATTGACAGGAAAGCAGTTGCTGCAGACAGCCAAACTAATGATGGGTCAGAGTCAAGTGAGGGAAGCTATTAAACTTTTCATAAACTTTATAAATCTTACATAAGAATTTTAGTAAAACATGCTAGGTAATACAGGAATTAAAATGTGCTGCAGTTCAGTTATCAGCCCTTTCAAACTGCCAGGTCTTCCTGTCTACAAGTTCCTATGATTTCTCCTCCCTCTGCCTTTAAAGGTTTTATTCATTTACTTATCTGACCCTGCAGTCAGCTCTACTGTCTGCTCTGCATTTCTCATTACCAACTGAGTATCTTATCAAAAGCTGTTGTCATTTGGAAAATGCATTGTTTTTATTCAGTCTCAGCATCATTTTTCCTGCTTCACTGACCAGACAGAACTGCAAGACAGCCAGGCAGAGGAACAGCATTGTCCTGCAGTTTAATTAAGTCTCAGTTTTTGGACTGTGAGCAGCAGTAGAAGGCACATTGGGCTTAACACCATCACTCCTGGCTTAGCAGTCAATAGTGCTATGATGGTAAAGCAGTAGAGCACTTCCTCTATCAGCACCACACATTATAGGCCCTGAACACCATTTCACCCTGGTTTTGAAAGGTGTACATTTACCCTTTGCCCTGCTGCCCTTTTGCCCTCTGCCCTGTCTGTTCTTTCCCCTTCATCCAGCCCGTGGCAGGAAGAACCCACCACCTACATTCCCCAAGGCACCCAAGCACCAGAGGGCACATCTCACGCTTGGTGAAAAGACAGTAGGGCTCCTGCTTTGCTGGTTTTAGGTGGGGAAAGAGCAAGCTGGGATGGGTGTCTGGATGTCTATGAGTATCTCTTCTAATGGGTAGAGTGAGAATAGAAAGATGGAGCAAGTAAATCTGAGTGGATACTTCAGCCCTTGAGAAAGGTGAGAGGGGGAAAAGCAGACGCTATGGCTCCATCAGATAGTCAGCCTCAGTAGAAGCCTAAACTTTATTTTACACGTGCATGCATCTGACATAAACCCCAAAGGGTAAGACAGAGATACTCCTGAGCTGCTGTTCCTAAGCCTGGCCTGGAATGTTTTGTCTTCTGATAAGGTGCTAAGGCATTAAATACCATAAATACTATAAAGGAGAGCTGGCCTACATATTTCAATAGGCATATATTCAATAGAAATAATCATTGATTGTTTTCTTTTGCGTCGTGTAAATATGTAAATATTAGCTCTGTTCTATGTCTTTTGGAACCAAAATCTGAACAAATACCTTATATTTTTATCCACTTAAAAAGTTGAAGTAAAATGCTGATGCTGAGACAATCAAAGGAAAAGCAAATAAAATAATCATGCTGACTCTATAGAAAACTGCAGCACACAGTAAAAGATTTATTGCTTGCTTGGATCATCAGTTGGGACTCAGATCATCAGTTGGATTGTCAGCTGGATCTGCAAGAGGAAACAGTGAAGTCAAGAATTGGAGGCTTCATTGTGCTGCTTTGAAGTTGATTTGGTGAAACGCTTATAAAAAAGAGATTATTCAAAACAGCTCTGATGCTGCAGAGCTGCTGCATTTTCGTCTTTTCTTTCTCTTCCCCAAGCCTCTGATGTATCAAGGAATGCAGAATCTGCAGAGGTCAGTATAAGTATGAAGTCACCTTTTCAAAGGTTTTATGAATTTCATGAGGGCACCAGGCAAAAGTTGCTGGATAAGCATCTCCTTGCTCCCATTTGCATGCTGATAGTCTGACCTGAGCAACATCAGGTGCCATCATTTACTTCTAAAATTGGTTCCTCTCTCCTATCTGAGCTGAATTTCTGTGCTGTGTTTCCTTCACACTATTTTCAGATTTATTTTCTAAAATAATCTGTTGTTACAGTTTTGTATACTTACTATTTCAGTGAATGCTGACAGCAGTTTTTTAGCTATCATAGATGATTCCCTGCCTTTATTTTCCACAGATTCCATTCCACCTTATTAAAAACGGATGTCACAGAATCATAGAAGAGTGGAGGTTGGCAGGGACCTCTAGCAGTCAACTGGTCCAAACCCTCCGTGTAAGCAGGGATACCTGGAGTCACTCGCCCAGGACCAACTCCAAACGTTTTTTTTTCAATGTCTCCACAGAGAGACACTCCACCACCTCCCTGGGCAATCTGTGTCAGTGCTTGGTCAACCTCACAGGAAGAAGTGTTTTCTGTTCCTGATATTCAGAGGAAACTTGTGTTTCAGTTTGTGCCCACTGCCTCTTGTCCTGCCTCTGGACACCACTGGGAAGAAGCTGTCTCCATCCTCTTTGCATCCTCCCTTCAGGTGCTTCTATGTGCACTAAGTGCATTTATAACTGTTAAGACCCTCTTGAACCTTCTCGTCTCTGGACTGAACATTTCCAAATCTCTCAGCCTTTCCTCATAGAAAGAATATTTCAGTTCCTTCATCATCTTCACAGTCCTTTGCTGGACTCCCTCCAGTATGTCCATGTCTTCTTTGTACTAAAAGCCCAGAATCAGGACACAGTAAAATTAGAAATATCTGAGATCTGTTTGCATCTACAGTCAGAATATGACTGAAACTTTCAAACACAGAGATCCCAAAAAGTGTAAAACACTCAAAACACCTGTTGTTTAAATTTTATTAACAAGCCTGAAAACAAAAACCAAACAAACAAGCAAAGTGCTAAATATATAAGAAACTCTGTATGCAATAACTTTTTAAACATAATAATAAATTTGAGTGTTTTAGGACAGGAAAGTATAGTCAGTGCTTACAAACAGATCTAAAGGATAAATTCAGAATTAAAGGACTTGGAATCTGACTAGGTTGCAATGGTACTTATCCTTGTGGAAAGGGATGAAAAACCTTAAATGAAAAACATTGGGAAGCTTATTTATAGTTCTATACTAGTGAGATAGCTTCAGGATCATCTTTGTGTCACAAAGTGCACATTACCAACTAACACCCTACCCTGTAGCACATAGTTTTTTCTCAGACATAGTTTTAAGTCCTGAGCCCTCATAATAATTTATCAAGCCCAGAGAGGTTCACCAACTGAGGTGGTATGATAATGGCTGCAGCCATTGAAGCTCTGTTTTAATATCACAATTGCTTTCTAGAATCCTTAGAAATCCATTGCTGAAGAAATTTTGAAGAAGAGTTTCTAATGAAAAATCAGGAAGACTATTATTTGAGGTAAAAGTACAGTGTGTGACTCTGGGATGAGAATGGGCTTTGTAAAATCACATCACCAGGTGGCACAAGTGCTGTGAAATAAACCAGAAACTATTATGATTGTTACATTCATATTGTTCCTTTCTCCTCAGTTTGGGTACTTAGGTGTTTGCAATTAATTTAAAAGCTTTTTCTTGCCAGGCTTTTCTTTGCCTTGGATCTGAATGCATACTTCTTGATTTTCAGCATCCACTTCCTTCACAAACAGGCCATTCACTGAGAGCCGTAGTCCATAAACTTCTTGGGTCTACACATCTATTTCTGTTCAGTCTCCTGACTGACGTTTTATAGCGTAATATGACTGCATATGCCAACTGAAGATCACTTGCTGTTTTTCACAAGCTTCAGTAAGTTGATGAATTACTGACTGTAAATAAAGGCTACTGACCTCTCTCAGTTTTAGACTTTGTGTTCAGTTGCTTTTGACTTGCTGGACTTAGGAAATAATATTTCACGCTTCAAGTGCATCCACGATTTGATCTAGGAAAATTTATGCATGTGAAATGAATCCTACCAGTCTTTTATTTGGGAAAGTCTAATTTTTCTCTAGCACAGTTTTTCTGACTTGTGCCAGAAAGTACTTACCTTTGCTCCATGTTCCTGCCAGTCTCGAGAAAACCCACACAGATCAAAATGTCAGTCTACATGTGTGCCAGAATTGCAAAGGAGGATTTTTAACGCACGACTCCATCTGTTTCCAGTGAACCTGCTACAGACTCACGGAGGGCTAATGAGTGACTTCATTTACCTTCCCCACTGATCATATGTGAGCGCTTCAGCCTTAAGTATATAATTTAAGATTAAGGTTAAGACAAATTCACACCTATTTTGTAGTTACTCCTTGTAATAGCTCCAAGCTGATCACTGAATCCAGGTACCACAGACCCTGAATTGATACAACTGAGCCACTTGCCAGCTGAGCTGTGATAACTGTCTGTGTGCATCTAATCCATTCCAAGAGTAAAACAAAATGTATTAATTTAAACTAACATGAAGAGAACTAGCATAATAATTTGTTATTCACATCTTGTTTCATGGTAAAGGTAAAGCAGAGACTGGAATTCTGCTGTGACAGCTAGAAAACAGCTCCTTTTGTAGGGCTATTTATACACAGAGGAGAAAGCTTTTTCTGTCATCTTTTTGAAGAGAAGTCAAGATTCTGTCCAGTCCCTTAAAACCAACCAGTCACTGAGGAGGAAGACAAGTCATTCAAACCTAGAGAATGGCAGAGCAGTACATGGGATCGTAGGCGAAAAGCTTACAGGAAAGGGCGGTGGAGTAGAGGATATGATTTGCTTGAGTTCATGAAGACAAAGTTTAGGAGTCAGAACAGAGAACAGACAAAGAATCAAAAACTGTGGGGAAGTGGGAGCAGGAAGTATGAGTTCATTGCCCTGTATCATATCCAGCATTGCTGGAAGGTAGGTAGATGGGGAGCTTGTAGCGTATATGGTGGCTTGGTGCTCACTGAGCCAAATGAGAATGGAAAGGAGAGGATGGTGAGGAAAGAGCAGATGTGTCTGTCAAATATACACCTTGGGATTCAGAGAAAATGTTGAATAGAAACACAGTTTCTATAGTTTTTAAAAGAAGTTAAAGTAACTGGAATGAAGCAAAAAAATTACATCAAGACGCTGAGATCACGAAACATGTCTGTCCTCAGTAGAAAAAAGGAAGAGGGTAGAGCAGGACACCAGTGAAGCTAATGGGAGATGGTTCTGAAGTAAAAATACAGAAACCAGCTGTGGGAGAAAGACAGACTGTGGAATATGAGATTATTATCTGGCAAAGCATAGGAGATATATGAAAATAGTAGGCTGGTAGGGGGACAGGAAAAGATAGCAAGGCATCTGCAGCAGAAACTGAGAAGTAGTTCTGCAGGGATTTGAATTGGATAGTTTGGATAAATCAGAACTTGGAATAGAGGTTTTAAAAGTGGGGTGCCTGATAGGGATTTTGTAAAATGCAAGGGATGGAGTATAGCTAAAATTGCAACAGAAACCAACAGGAGGCAACAGAGCAAGAAGTGTGCGAAAACCACCAGCGCAGCTAAAAGGAACCAAAATTCCTGAGTCTCAACATCTCTTATCTGTACAAAACTGATTTGTTTCTCTCCAGCATGATACCTTACACAGAAAAATAGTTGTCACTTAATCTGTTATTAAATGAAGAGGCTTGAGCTGCTGGAGCTGGATGTCTCAGACTTTCTATACATGTGTGCAGCTGTAAGATATATTTTGATGTCACAGGGTGGGACTTTTATTTTTGAAGAATAAATAAATTCAAAAAACACAGGCACAAAAAATCAGAAGAATTATGGGACTGAAAAATCAAACTCTTATGTACTTTAATTCATCTTGTTGGTGCTTGTACATTAAGAAATGGTGTTCAAGGATTTGGGGAAAAACCTTTATTTTCTTGATCTTAACATGACAAAGTATTCTTCTGGGAAAACAGAACCTATTCATAAAAGTTTATGGACCATTGTGAACTAGTTCAGAAAGCAAATAAGACTTTTCCTTTGGAAGCACATGCAGGGAATGCAGTCTTATCCCCAAGATACTAAGGGCAAGAATGACATATGGCTAATACACACGGCTTTTTACTTTAATATCACAGTTTCATGACTCTGGACTTGGTCAAGAAAATGCACAGTCCCCACAGCATTCCTGCTTTGAGTGGTTCTTTCAGATCATAAGGCAAAACTCCTGAGTCAAGCAGAGAAGATCTGAAGGACAGTGTTGTGACACAGAATGTGAAACTGATTGTTAATTAGAGTCATGTCTGGGATTCACATCAGGGACAATAATCATCTTACACTTTATGCCAGGAGATCATCTCCATGGAAATCTGACAACTTCAGACGTGTCAGTGCAAAATTGTTGAACTTCTCACACACTGTTAAACAGAGCTCACTAGGAAGTACTGCAGGTAATTCAGTCTTGCCCTCCAATGCTGCTTTCTTGTTATTTAGACAGCTTTGTCTATAACATTCATGCTGTATGGAGCCATAAAACAGTGATTTTAGGAAGTCCTAAAACACCTTGTACCAATAAGTACAAGGATCTTCACCAAAACCTTGCGTAGTTAAAAATTACATATATTGTAATACACTACAAGACAGCTGCTTTTTTTTCCTCCAAGTCGTCTTCAAGCCTGTAGTAAACTAGAGGAGCCTGAGAAGAAAATGAGATCAGAGCTGTTTTTACAAGTGCTTTGGGATTTTTAATGGCCAAAAAGTACATAGGACCTCACCTTAACATTTAAGCTGAGCATTTCTTGAAGCACTATTGATAAAATGGGAATAGACGAAAGAGATCACCTGAGACACATAAGCTCCAGATTTAACACAGTTTGAAAATTAGGTGCACTGGGGTAATGTTCCAAAACAGCTGCAAAGCCAGTCACCCTTGCAGGTGTTGACTACCTGCAGCTTCTTTTCTCCTTGTGTTTAATTTCCTGTTCATTACTGAATGTATGCTCTGTGCCCTTTTGCTCAAACATCTCTAGCAAATACCTTCCTACAAAACAAACCTTTCAAGACTCCTGACTTGTCCAAAAAATTTGATACCAGTAACAGAAAAAAAGAGAAAAATATTATACCCTTGTCATTTTTAATGTCCTCCAGCAAAATATTTTTCTTTAACAGCTGAATCCAGTTTTCATACTTAGCCATTATCTCCCCCTTCCTGTTGTGCCTAACATAAGAGACCTAAAATTTTTGTCTGATAACATGGATTTAGTTGCTGGAACTAATACTGTTTTCTTTCATGTGAGCTGTTCTAGCTAGCCTTGCTCTCTGGAGTTTTGCCTTCTGTTGCATACAATGCAGATTTTATCCCAGTCTTTATTGTTTGGCAGACTGTTGATTATATTTTTTTTTCCTGTTACGGACTTCTTAATGGCCAAACCATTCCAGGAAAACTTTTCAGAGAAAATGAAAGAATTCGTAGAGACACTACAACCAGTATTTTTAGTACTACCCAGTACTACCCAGTGATTTGTATGGGCTGTGTCTTCAAAGAACATGACTTGCTTTTCCCCATTTCTTTAGAGGGCATATTTACTCAGAAGTTGCTTGGACTCCTTTGCAATACGATGAAATTGATGAAGTCATTCTTTAGCTCTATGAGAGGATGTAGATTTTAAACACCTAACAGAGCATGACTGGTCAAGATACAATAAGAATTTGCAAATGCATTCAACGTCCTCAAACTAATTTCCACTTTTCTAACTTACAGTCTTGTTATGTTTGTTTTCTTTTTTTTTTTTTTTTTTNAGCTCTGGCACAGCATCAGCTCTATGTCTCCAACATTTCCCACATCAAGGGGTTGGGAGTGGGCAAGATCCTGGGAGACGACACAAATATGCGGGTTAAATTAACCAAAGGGATATTCCACACCATATGATGTCAGCCCAGATATAAAAGCTAAGGAAAGGATGAGGAAGGGGGAAATTTGACATTTACAGTGTTTGCCTTCCAGGGAAACCACTATATGTGTTGAAGCCCTGCTTCCTGGGAAGTGTCTAAACGTCACTTGTTGATAGGAAGTAGAGAATAAAGCTTTTTTTCCTCTTCACTTATGCACGCATAGACTCTCTTTTTTGCTTTAGTAAACTGCGATATTGAGTTGTTTTCCCTGTTATTTTCTCTCCCACATCCAGCTGGGAAAGGGAGTGATAGAGCGACTTGGTGGGCGCATGGTGCCTATCCAAGGTCTACCCACCACCATCCTTTTTAGCGCCCGGGGGGCGAGACAAAGGCAGTTCTATATCTCTATCTGTCTATCTGTCTGTTTGTCTATCTATCTTATCTATCTCTCTATCTCTCTATCTCTCTATCTCTCTATCTGTCTATCTATCTACCTACCTATCTATATTGCATGCTATAGTAATAGCAGTTACCGAGTAGCAAGCTCCTATGCGGCAGAGAGGTTTGTCAGCTGCAGTGCTTATCTCTTTGTTTTGCTGAGTTTGGGAGCATGTTAACACAAACAGTGGCTCTGTGCTCTGCCCTAACATGGCAGCCTTGTTATGCGGGGGAAGCTATCTTCTGTGGGTGATAAGGGAATACGCCTCCCTCTCCCTGCCCAAGATTGATGTGAATGGGTTTATAATGCAGACTCCCATGGTCATTGCTCATCCTTATTTAAGCTGCTTAATACTGTTAATAATATTAATTAATACTAGTGGCACACTATGGGATTTGTGGAATCTGATGTCATCCTGGTGTAAGAGAAAACAAACTTTAAGTATGGAGATACTGAAATGTGCCCTGAGGCATCCAGTTCCTGAGTGGCAAGGTGTGTGGAAGGATTTGGGCAGGTTCTTAGGCTGTTATTATCTCAAGTTACCTGTGACTTTACACCTCAACAGGTGGCCAACCCTGGCAAACTGACCTGTCTACTGATGGAAGGATACCTTGCCCACTCCGGTGAAAACCAGCAGCTTCACTCCCTGTGCTGGGGCCTGGCCTGTGTCTCTGAGCCACTGTTCAGTACTCTCAGAGGACTATAGCTGAGNTGAGCTGTTCTAGCTAGCCTTGCTCTCTGGAGTTTTGCCTTCTGTTGCATACAATGCAGATTTTATCCCAGTCTTTATTGTTTGGCAGACTGTTGATTATATTTTTTTTTCCTGTTACGGACTTCTTAATGGCCAAACCATTCCAGGAAAACTTTTCAGAGAAAATGAAAGAATTCGTAGAGACACTACAACCAGTATTTTTAGTACTACCCAGTACTACCCAGTGATTTGTATGGGCTGTGTCTTCAAAGAACATGACTTGCTTTTCCCCATTTCTTTAGAGGGCATATTTACTCAGAAGTTGCTTGGACTCCTTTGCAATACGATGAAATTGATGAAGTCATTCTTTAGCTCTATGAGAGGATGTAGATTTTAAACACCTAACAGAGCATGACTGGTCAAGATACAATAAGAATTTGCAAATGCATTCAACGTCCTCAAACTAATTGCCACTTTTCTAACTTAGAGTCTTGTTATGTTTGTTTTCTTTTTTTTTTTTTCTTCTTTTTCTTTAGAGGATATAAAACTTATGGAATATTGAATATTAACACATTGGTGTACTGGGTCTTGCTGAGATGGAATTTATTTTCTGATAGCAGACTACAAAGCGCTGTGTTGTGGATTGGTACCTAGAAAGGCGTTCATAACATGCCAGTGTTTTGGCTACTTCTGAACAGCTCTGGCACAGCATCAGCTCTATGTCTCNCCCTGTGCTGGGGCCTGGCCTGTGTCTCTGAGCCACTGTTCAGTACTCTCAGAGGACTATAGCTGAGGCAGGAACCCAAACTGCGTTTGAGGACACTATGGCTGTTGAGACCCAACCCACAGCAACTAAAGTACTCGCACCAGTAGTGAAAACAAAACAAAAAAAAACGGATAAGGTAAGCTAGAGGTCCATATCATTGATAAGAAAGGGAGGAAGANAGCCCTGCTTCCTGGGAAGTGTCTAAACGTCACTTGTTGATAGGAAGTAGAGAATAAAGCTTTTTTTCCTCTTCACTTATGCACGCATAGACTCTCTTTTTTGCTTTAGTAAACTGCCATATTGAGTTGTTTTCCCTGTTATTTTCTCTCCCACATCCAGCNGAGAAGGAGAAGGAGAAGGAGGGCAAGCAGGAGAGGAGAGGTCAGATGAAGAAGCTGGTCCTTCAGCAAAGAAATTTGAAGGAGTAAGACAAATCAAACAGGAACCTAAAGTTGCCCATTCTTTGACCTCATCAGAACTTTGAGGAAAGATTAAAGCCACCAGCCAGGTGATGCTGGGATAACAGGGCTGACAGGCAGCAATTAGAAAGTCATGAAGCTGCAACAGCTGAAATCCTTTGCTAGAGATGGGGAAATTGAAAGAGGAATTGGAAAAGAGGAAGCAATTTGCAGTCTCTGGCGATGTCCTCTCTAAAGCATGAGGGCACGATATCCATTTAAGGAAGATGTTGCGCATTCCCCAGGAAAGTGGATCATTGCAGATGAAGATATCCAGTACTTGAGAGAATTAGAAATCCTGGAAGGAGTCTATGGTAAACTAAAACGTGATAATGTCCCTTATGATTTAGAGGATGCCCCTTGCACCACGGCCGTATGGAGGAGGGTGGCTCAAAACGCCCAGGAAGCAGCATCATATAACGTGTTGTCAGAAAACAAAAGAGGCCATGCTCTATTTACTGATGGCTCTGTGGTAGGAAACCATCGGAGGTGGAAAGCTGCTATGTGGAGTCCTACAAAACAGCTGCTGAAGGAGAAGGAGACTCAACACAATTTGCACAAATGAAAGACATCCAACTAGCCCTAGAGATTTCTGAGTGAGAAAAGTGGCCTGTACTCTGTCTCTACACCAACTCCTGGATGGTGGCTAATGCCCTGTGGTGGTGGCTGCACCAACAGAAGACCAGCTGGCAACCCAGGGATAAAACCATCTTGGCAGCTGCACTGGAGCAGGACATCACGGCACAGGTGGAAAACATGACTCTGAACATAAGTCATGTAGATGCACATGTGCCCAGAAGTCACACCACTAAAGAACACCAGAACATTCTGGGACATAGCTCATGTTTTCCTGTGGGCATGAACCAGCCGAATCAGCTCATAAATGGGACCCTGGGAGCACTTCCACAGTTTATTGGTGCAAGGGGTCTGCAAGTAGAGCAGTGAGATTAAAATGTAGGGATATTAAATGTAGATGGGCATTTGGACACTCAAGTAGTGATTTCAGGGTTAAAAAATGTAGACATGGACATTATAAAATGGCTCAGCATTCAATATTCCAGTGAACACAGTATATGGATAAGCCATCGTGAGACAACTATTTTTCTTGTGTAGTTGCAAATGCAGAATCAGTAAAAAGCACTTGAGTCTCCTAGGAGGGTTTGTGAAATAAAAAACTCTCACTGAGGAGTGTTTATACATACAAATGATTGCACTGTCACATGAAAAACTGTGATTAAAGTCTTTCTATCTGGTTGAAAAACAGTGTGGTTTTCAACAGAATATTCACTTCACTGGGGCTGTTTTCATAGGCTACCGCCAGGGAAAAAGGTTCCCACTTCAGTCTTTGTTAGGGAAGGTTTTGATCCTTTGTCAGGAAGGAATGTGTCACAGACTCACGAACAAATAAATTTGTGTATTTAAAACAAATGAAGATTCTATTAAAAAAAAAGTGAAACAAACAGCAATATTAATAGTTTTAAGCAAAAATTAGCAGTGAATTGACAAAGAGGGAGCTAAAGAGTCATTGTTGTGTGTTAAATTTTTGCATATGATTACAACTAGCATGTTTATTGTTTATTTTGAGAATATGAGTACTGAGCCAAAATACACATAATTAATAAACATGGATTTGAAAAGCCCAAATTCAATTTCTAATCAAATATGCATGAATGTGCATGCACTTAGTAGACACTCGTGGCATTTTCTGGTCCTATCATAGTCCCACTGGATAAACATTAGTACTTAAAGGTTGATGACATGCATTATGTCTGCAGTATTTCTTATGAAAATATGGGGATTAAAATGTTTCCAGAAGTCAGGTAGGTCCAGCACAAATTGGCACTGGAAGTATGCGTTAATAACTGCCTGTATCTTAGACCGTGTCTAAGCTTTAAGGAGATTCCTTATTGGTACATGACTCTGGTTCACTTTAATCTTTCTAATGTGGCTGTAAATAGGTCATCAAAATCAATGTATTACATTTGTATACCAGATCCCCCCTCCTTTTCATTTCATGAAAATAAGCTATAGCAATAAATGAGAGGCTTGCCTGGCAGGAATTTCCTTGTGCTGAACAAAGCCATGTTGGTCAGCAATCACGTTTCCACAGCCTCAGCCAAGACACGTGTGATGATTTTTTATCAGAGCATTTTTTCTTTGCCAGACGTAGGGAGTAAGTGGTTCTTGTGAAAGGGGCAGTGCTTGCCATCACCCACTGACGTCTAACTCAGACAGAGCATGTACAACTTCTTTTCTCACTAGTGTACTTCAGAGATATTTTTGTGGAAGACCCAGTGTAGAGGATCAGACCTAAGCACATTTTGTCTCAAACATTCTGAGCATTGCTACAGGAAAGGTGTGATCAGAAGAGAGGATTCTGCAGAGGTGGGGCTGGGCTGTTCTGAGCCAATTTCCTGCTTCACCTTGAGACTCATTCTCAGCTTCCCCCTGCCAACTAATTTCCTGGAGAAAGGCTGGCTGTGCATGTGCTAACAAAACAGCGTGAAAAATCTACTTTACATAGGAGGTGTGCACCAGGTTAACTATAAAAGGCATGGATTGGGCCCCGTCACTCTCTCTTTTCCTGTCTTTCGCTCTCATTGTTTGCCCCAGCTCTGGACCATCCCCAGTAGCAGGCCCAGTGAGGAATATAAGGACTGGTGATATTCTTTGTTCTCTCTCCCTTTTCTGTCTTCCATCTTATTCCCTTGCTTTGCCTGAGCAAAACATGGCCCCTACACCATACTGAACATTTTTGCGGGAATGGGGAGTTTGTGGAGGTGTGTTGTGGCTTGAGAGCCAGCACCATTTGAGGAGCTTGTTGTGGGAGTTGGGAACTTACTGAAGTTTGCCTTATAAAATTGAGGGCTACCAGTCTTGTGGAAGTACTCTGTAAGAATTTCAAGGCTAGTTAGCCAAGACCTTGTGAGTCAGAGTTANTTGTTTGCCCCAGCTCTGGACCATCCCCAGTAGCAGGCCCAGTGAGGAATATAAGGACTGGTGATATTCTTTGTTCTCTCTCCCTTTTCTGTCTTCCATCTTATTCCCTTGCTTTGCCTGAGCAAAACATGGCCCCTACACCATACTGAACATTTTTGCGGGAATGGGGAGTTTGTGGAGGTGTGTTGTGGCTTGAGAGCCAGCACCATTTGAGGAGCTTGTTGTGGGAGTTGGGAACTTACTGAAGTTTGCCTTATAAAATTGAGGGCTACCAGTCTTGTGGAAGTACTCTGTAAGAATTTCAAGGCTAGTTAGCCAAGACCTTGTGAGTCAGAGTTATGGTGACTGTACAATAAAAGCCTGAGAGTTCCCTGACACATGTCTTTGTTCAGCCTGGAGGAGAATTTATAGTGAACATCACTTCCTCTCCCAGTGGGTTGTGACACCCGGACACCATGCTATTCCGTAATCTTGACATACCATCTCTGAAGTCATGCCAGTGTGTGGTAACTTATGTGATCAATGTGATAAGGAGCTGTGAGCACTTAATGTATTTTTCCAGATAATTCAGCCAAACAAGCATCTTTTCCCAATATTTTTCATAGCATCAGTTATCTGTTACAGTGACAGATTTGGTATATTTTGTATCTTCATACCGAATTCCTTGCCAGAGCATCCAACTGTCAACAGCACTTTGGGTTGTCAGAGAGTTACTGAAGGAATAAAAGCTCTCTTACCTAACAGAGCTGCTGCCAGCATCAAGGTCTTGTGCTGTCACTGCACCTATAATGGTCCCCACGGGTGTATCCTCATAGACTTCCATCGTGTACATGGGCTTGCTGAACACTGGAGGTTCATCCATGTCCAACACATTTATCTTCACAGTGGCAGTATCTTTGAATGGACCCACTGAGTGAAATCGATGATCAAGATGAAGATTGGAGGCCTCCACCTTAAAGGTGTATGCTTTTTTCGTTTCGAAGTCTAATGGCTGCAGGAAGAACAAAAGAGAAACATCAGATTTGACTAAAAATTAGACACTGCAAAATCACTTTGGTTGGATTAATCTGACAAAACTTAAGATGCCTTTAGTGTAAAACTCATCTCCTGAGCTAATCAATCATTTAAGTTTGTTTTGCAGTTCATCTTATGCTAAGGTGGTTTTTGAAATAGGCCAGATGAATCACAGTCAGGAAATTACCGCTTCTCCACATCAAAAAATCAGGATGACTGGCATGGATGTAAACAGTTACACTGTAGATGTCTGAAGTTAAATGAGTGAGATTCATCTCTTGCAAATGAGCTGAGTGCAGGTTAGTCAGAGATTTGCATTCACAACTCCCATGCACAGGCAATCAGCTGTCTCTAGCTGATCCAGCTCCTTAAATAGAAGATTTCCCCCTTTTTTAGCAGGAAAATCTTTCAGAAGACCATGACAGTGATGAAGACGAGCCCAAATGAAAACTCTGACATATATCAATGAGTCAAACCAAGCTTCGGGTATGACTTGGAATGTGAATTCAAACTTGATCTGAACCAAGTTTTCCTGTAAAATGTCGATCTTAGAAGTGAACTGCTATTCATGCCATATGTTGGAGCTGTGTGCACTTTGCAAAATGCAGACTTTGGCTTTTTGGATCTAGGATCTTATGATCCTAGGTGTAATTCATAGGGTCTTGAAGATGACACAGCAGCTTTTGTGTACTTATCTGGCGTTTTGATGGAATGTACCCTGCAATCAGGTTGTTTTGATGTGGGTTTCTGTCAATGCATATCAATTTAGTGCCTTCACTTCTAGAAAAGCAATCATCTCAAAACCCTTAATGCAGTCTTATTTAGCTGAAAAGATGCAGAAGCTTTATTTTCATTTAGAGTTTATCTGCATTGGCTTTCCTGTTGTTTTTAATGTTTCTAAGAAACCCTTTTCCTGATGTCTGGGTAACACTGGCACCTAGTGGTTTCTGCCTATAATTGTTAAGCTGCGAATTTTCTAATGGGAAAGAATATGCTATCTGGAAAAAAGACCAGGTTTACATCTGTATGAACAAGGATATTTCAGTGTCTGTTATTTTTTCCCCAATGTTTTCAGTCAGTTGTCACAGCCAGGATAGATTTAAATTCTACCGCTTTCTGTCCTTATCACCACAGGACATAATTGACCAGATAGCTGGTGTAAATTGAAATAGCTCCATTAAAATCAACTGAGTTATCTTGACTTGCATCAGCTGAAAAGCTACCATAATGATTATAAATCCTTATGAAAGACTTCATAATTTTAGTAGACTAGATGCTCAGTCTTTTTTTAAGCTGGGGACTTAAAATTAGCCATATAAATCTAAATGCCTTAGAAATAATCAGGCTTGAAAGTAATCCACTACCACACACAACCATCCTCCGACAGGCAAAATTACCAGAAAAGACAGTATGTGCTACACCTCTGTCTCTGGACTGACAGAAAGAGGAAGAAACTAAGCCTGAGACGAATCAGACAAAATTAAGTCTGGTAGATCCCATGCCCCAGTGGTGAAACTCTTAAGATGTTGCCTTCACTAAAAATATGTTGCTCCATTATCCAAATTGCTGCCACACTGTGTTTTCATTTTCTATACTACTTGTGCACACTGTTATGCATTGTCAAAACAATTTTACTCCAAAAAAATAGCCCCCCAACTCTTCTCCAGATATTTATATAAATTGTTAACACACTTTCAAAAAACCAAAAAAAAGGCGAGAAACCTGAAATTTAGGGACTTAGTCTGGAGAAGAAAAAGTCAGGGGTTATGAAGAGGTGACCCCCGTGGGGGGGGATGAGCATGAGTGGATGCGTGGGGCACGGGGTTTCTCTGTCCCTGTTCCCTGGTCATGTGTACCCCAAATTCTGTCCCCCATTGGTCATTTTGAATGTAGCCCGCGGGAATCCTGTACTTAAGGGAGTGTTCACGGGACCCCGGGGGGGGGTTGTTCCAGACCTGTTCTGGGGGCAGGTCGCTGTCGGAGTCCCTGCCGGGCTCCGGCCATGTGCGGCCAGGGGGAATAAAATCTGAAAACATCTATCAAATATCGTCTCCTTGATTCTTCCACGGGCCAAGGCTGTCTCCCAGGGAAAGGTTGCAGCCACCCCACTGCAACATAATGGTGGAGAATGCGGGCAATTCAACGATCCCTGGATCCCTGAAGACA
>VYZQ01026888.1:84653-100825 GCA_013400655.1 Mystacornis crossleyi | reverse complement strand
TTACAACAGTGGAGTTTTCTTGTGTGTCACCACTCCCTTTATGCTGAAGGTGTGTGGGTGTGAGAAAAGTCAATGGAATAGAACTCCCTCAAAAAAAGCTCCCCTGAATAACCAAATGAAGGGTTTTTTTTTTTCCCCTGAACTGCATTATTACATTTACATGAGGTCTTTTCTTACATAAATGAACACACTGGAATTACTACACGGCTACTTAAGTACATCATGGGGATTTTTCTATGTAGGGCCATCTACAGTCTCAGAGTAAAAATAAAGAAACAAGAAATTATAATATCCCCATATTTATGTCTTCTACGTTTATCATTTTTACTCAGGTTTAAGTAAAAACCATTTAGCCCATTCTGAGGGCTGGAGAGCACAGCTGATGAAGGACAGCACAGCATGCCAGCCAGGCATTCATTGCTTGGATGTGAGTGAGGGCAGCAAAGGCTGAGGTGTAATAGTGGCCAACAGCCACCAGCATAATGAAGTTGCAAAATGGGGAAATGGTGTGCCAGAGTGCACCAGCCAAGGTATTTCTGATTCCAATTCTGAATCCAACACACTCTGCATAGCTGGCCCTACCCACCTTCATGAAACCAGAACCAGTGCAGATAAGAGATACTGGGATGAACAGGAGAACAGAGCTCTTATCTCAGGAGGAAAAAAGCCTTGCTGACATGCATGGAAAAGAAGAACTGAGAGCGGCAGAAAGCAGAAACAGAGAAGAGCAGTGTGAGGGAAACACCAATATTAACAAAAGCTAACAGTTACACACGGGCTGTGAAGAAATCTGGACTATAAAGAATATCCCTGGGAGTAATAGGAAGAAGGAAAAGCTTCCCAGCAGGAGCAGCATCAGAAAAACAACAGACCTCCCAGGGGAAAACACTCAAGTGAACAAAAATCCCTCAGCCTGGTAGTGAGATGGCTCTTGATGAAGCTATGAAAGGACTCATGTAGTGTGCTTGCCTGTGATAGCAGCATAATGGGTTCAGTGACCCAACAGACCCCTCTGATTCTTATGGTCATATAACAGCAATAAAGCAAATTGCCTGTAGCTTTGTCACTTGGGTCATCTATCAGACAAACGAGGATCTTGGACTGCAGCTCTGAAACAAGCACCCCAGTGCAACAGCAGCAGGTTTTGGCATGCCCCATTGGTGTTCCCCAGTGCTGTGGGCGATGTACGGTGGATGAAGGACAGCAGACCTCTCATCTCCTTGCTCCCCTCTGTCTCTGCTCTGTCTTCCTCCTTCCTCTGTGCTCCCCCTCCCTGGGCCTGCCTGGGAAACCTGGTGTGGGGCACCTGGCTTGTCCAGCCTCGCTCCCTGTAGCCAAGCCTCGCTCCCTGTACAGCCAAGAAGCCAGAGGGATCTCTGCCCAAAGACCACATCCGAGAAAATCTGGAGCACCTAAGGCAAAGCAACCTCTGGAGACCCTTGTGCGGCGCACAACTGCCTTTTGAAAGCACAGCTGGCTTTTGGAAAGATTTTAACTTTCAATGGCCTAGAGTAAGTGGTTTTTCTAAATAAAAATGTCCATATAATATTAATGAACCACAACTTTATTAATGCCAACCAAGCTTACTTAAATATTATCATAAATGAGCATATAAATAGCCACGTAAATGCAAAGATATTTCAGACCTCCACAGGGGATATTAATAATGATAACTTCACTCCGGTGAGACCTTGAAGACTCTACTCAAAATTTGAGGTTTCCTTAGTAAAAATACATTGATCTAACAGAGATTTATTTACAGCAACCTACTTTTAGTACAGAGGACTTATAACACTATTACTCTGGCTATATAATTGGTGGGTAAAACACACGTACTAATGAGCTTGAAGGTAGAATTCAAGTGTTTGATGGACAAATGGTTCACCCCTCTTTTCTGTAAAGATTTTACACTCTTTACTGTGCTAATTTGTGATACTGGGAAGCAATTTCTTTCCTTTCACTCATTACTTGTCCACAAAGGAATAGAAGATTAATTCTCACTTCACCAGCTCTCTAAATACTTGTAATCTCAAACCAGTCTCTAGTGCCTTTTGGTGATAATAATCCTTGATATACAATGTCAGCACAACTATGAAATTAAAGCACATTACGCCAAAATGCCTTCCAACACTGTTAAAAGTTTTGGCCTCCCACATGAAATGAAACATTACAGTATTAAGTTTTCTTTTGGCTTTGCTGTCAAGTTCTTTGTAGCAAAAAACTGTCAAGGGTTTTATAATAGCTCCTGTCACCTTGCACCCAATGGCCTCAGAAACACATACTGCTGACTTCAGCTACAGCTTTATCCATAATTTCATCCTAAACAACTCCAAGCCCATAAAAGCCACAGAAGAAAAATTCCCACTTTATTATCATATTGAACATGTCATGTTCTTGAAATAAACCAGCATCATGAGACTTTAATCCCCTTTCAACTTCCCATAAGTGCCATCAATCAGAAAATTGTCAGCTCAAGTGTGACAAAAAACCTGCTTCCATTCCCCAGAGACCCTGCTGAAATGCGTATTATTAGCCCATTTTCTCCTCTAAAGGGGTCTGTTACAAAAGAGTGAAGCATCAAGAAATGCAGTCTCTAGCACAAGATCAATATTGATACATCCCCTGTTGAGAGGCTTAAAAACGCTACCCAACATATGGCAAAAACCTTTGTGGCTTTCCAAAGTGTGTGGTTGACAAAGGGCTGGAAAAGCGGCTGTGTGGCTTCAGGAGGATGTGACAGAGCCACCTTACCTCAAAGCTGATACACATGTGACAGTCATGTGTGCAAAGTCTCTGCTTTCCCCTCCCAATAGAGAAGTAGACAATGCTTTTCCAGACTATTGCCAATCAACTGCCTAAAGAACCTTCTTTCCCTCTTTGTCTAAACACAAACTGACCATCAAGCAGTCTGGGATATTTCAAAATGTCTCTGCTTCTGTCAAGTTGCTCGGCAAAATGATAAATTCACGACACGATTTGCCAAAGACACAGTTTTTCCTATTAGGAGTATCTATCTTGAAAGGGCTGCAAAACATTTTCTCCATATTTTGTAAGAAATTAATTTGATCCCATCCATGAAGCTATAAACTCAGCTAATTTAATACACACTTCTTCTTTCCAGACTTGTTTTGCATGGAAGGGGATTTTAGTCATTCTAAGGTCCCAGGAGAGCATGTTTGGATTGGTGTATATATTGTAATAGTGCTCCAAGGCCCCATTCTACTGATTTTCCCTGTTATTGTTTTACAGAAAAGAGCATTGATAGATTACTCTTATGCGAACTTGGCGTGTTTACATAATTTCCTTTCTCTTGCATTTTGTCTAATTTACATCTGTTTACAAGGACTTCAACTTCCTCAGTCAATACAGAAGAATTTCCATACTCATCGCACACGGATCTCCTTCAAGCTTATGCAAAGAAGTTTTCAGACTAAGTTCTGCCTCTGCTTCGTTAAAAAAATAAACCAACCCAACTAACCCCTGTCATTAGGCAGGCCTAAATTCCAAAAGCGCTGAGATGGAAATTCCGGCCTGTGGGCACTGCCCACAGGGAACACAGTCAGGTGACAGGAGATGCCCAGTTAGCCTCCACTTCTGCCATCCTTCTTTCCCAGAGCACCAGGGATATTGAGGCTAAGCATAGGCTTAGGAACACAGGCTAAGGGACATTAAAGAGATTCCCTGTATTTTCCAAACATGTCTTGGGGCTCCTTTCTAAACTACTTCCTTGTATAAAATGGCCTAATTCCATGCAAGATGGGCAGAGGTATGAATACTACAGCAACCTGAAGAATGACTTCACAGAGGATGACCCATTTCTTTCATCAGGCATTTCAAAGGCCATCGTGATTATTAAACCCCAAACCAGTAACATGCATCTAGGAGCTAAACTGAAAGACACACAGGATATTGACTGAAATCAAACTATCTACCAACTGCTGCAGCCCCCCAAATTTTGGTTGCTAAGCAGTAACTGGCATTTTATGCTTCTTTGAACTGCTACTTCTTTTGGCCGTCAGCTTTCCAAGCACACAGGCTGCAACCATCTGACAGTAATTGCCATGACAACTGATGCTGGTCCCAAGAGGACAAAAGACAATACCGCCAGCAAAATTCAATAAGCAATGTAATGAAGTCAAACACAGCACGGGAAGTTAGTTGTGGCTTCATGGTATGGAGAGCGAGCAATCTGGAGGATCCCTCGAGTGTCCCAGGGCTATCCATGTCCCAGCCTGGAGTATTCACGTATGCTGCTGAGAGTGACCTTAGTGCCCTGGATGGGATGGAGAGACGCTGCAAAGGAGCAAATTATAAGCTTGGAGGAGAAAGGCAGAAGGGTGATGTCAGAGCAAGAGTGGTTTAAAATGAAGTGAGGAGATTTGCAGACAGTGGGGCTGGAAAGGCCATTGTAACACTTAGTCTGGCCTATGTAGAATGTCATACTGAGGTAAGAAAAGCCAGAGGAAGATTTTCAGAACACAAACCAGGATCAGGCACCTTCTTCCCATGCATTTTCAACTTCCTAAGCTTTCATCTTATTGGCCGTCCCATCATCTGAAGACAAAAATCTAGCAAGTTCAAACAAAATTGAAAAGAAAAAAGCACACTTGTTTTTTTCTACTCCAGTTCTAATAACAAAGGAAGTGCCCTAATTATAAGCATAGGTTAACAGCATGGCATCATTATCAGGCTGATTTGGAGTTGCATGACTGAATTAACTGCATCCCTTGCCTTCAGGTTTCTTTGATGTGGAACTTTAATTCAGAGTTTCATCATTTTATGAGGACTGATTCTGGAATTATTATAAGCATTCTTTTATATTTCTTTCTATCAAATAAAAAGTTTTCACTTTCAACTCTAACAAAGATTTCAGTTTCTAATGACATTCAAGTATCCAGCTGGCTCTAGCTAATTTAGCTAACCACTGTGTTAGCATGGAGCAGGCAGGCTAACTCAGGAGAAGTGGCGTGCTAAGAGGAGCAGCTCTGATTGACAAGGCCTTAAGCTATCTCCTCGTATTTTTTTAATTTGTTCCCTACTTTGAGTCAAAAAATAATCCCTAAATACCATACAATTCCCCCCTTCAACCATAAATTGCTCCATTTTGTTAAAACCAAGACGGGAAACAGAGCTGAAATTCGCTTGACAAAACTCAAGTTAAGAGCAAGCAATAAACCCCCAGCTAGGAAACAGTCCTCTAGAAAAACAAATGTTGCCAAGAAAGATTCCTGCAGCCCTGCTGTCAGAGCACGGTGACTCAAGGTAAGCACCACTAACTAAGCCCAAATGGAAGTGATGCAGACTGCCAGAGAGAACAGCAAACAGAAATAAGGACCCTTTTTGCCCAGATGCAATGTTTATGTTAGTGCTGGCAGTACAGCAAGAGGCTCAGCAAGTCCAGCATCAACCCTACGGAGAAAAATCTTTTGGTTTGTAGGCAGCACACCAGGTATTTTGCCATATCCAGGAACATTAAATCATCACTTTTACCTGCAAGCATCACAAACTGAACTTTAAGGAGGCACCTCCAGATAGGAACAAACTATCTTGTTTATCCAGATCAATATATCAGTGCAGACCTGCAGCATTTCTCCTGCTGAATAAAGATCTGGCGCTATTTACACAGAGATAACCTGCACCATTACTATTAAGATGCAGCCCTGTGATAATTCCAGCTGTATGGGATAGGCTGTATTAGTGATCTAGAGGGATGTAACATTTAAAAATTTTAGCAAGGAGCTTATCCTCGCCTAGGCAAGATGAAAGACTGGCATATCTACTTTTTCCTCAATTCAGAAAAAGATACCAGTGGGTATGTAATGACTGTAGGGGATGAGAAAACTTCTCTGTGAGCAAGTAAATCTTCAGAATTGAACCTGAAATGCAGCACCGTGGGAATTGTCTTAAATTGCAATAGGCTGAAAGGCGCACAGCATGGTCTGCTCCCAGTCCTGCCAGCCTAGGACAGAAGTCTCTGGGTTAGAGCCTTTACCCAGGCTTTATTTTCAACACAAGCAAAAAGATGACGACAGTTCAGCCTCATGAATGGACAAACCACTTAGACCTTTGAGAAACGGCGGGAAAAAAAAGGACATAAAAAATCCTCACTTTTTCACAATGAGCAATGGTACTGACCCCAAACATCAGTTTTGTTTTTGAAGAGGTTTGAAGACAAGAGGACAGGTACTTACAGCCCTCGGGGCACCTCCCAGACCCAGACTCTGCCCAGCCACCCTGTGGGTCACTCCCTTGCACCCAGCTGGGGCTTCACCCCACAGGACGCCCCTGGAGGGTAAGGGACAACAGGCTGCTACACAACACTGAACCAGCCAAAAGAGTCTGTGTTAAGCGAAGCAGCAGTAGGAAAACACTTTGGGCAGAAAAAAGGAAACAGGCAGTGATGCTAGGGCACCAGGAAATGTGAAATAAAGCTGGCAGGAGGGAGAGGAAGGAAGCTGTGTCTGTGCACAGCTCACAGCTGTGCCAGCTCTGCAGCCCTGCTGCCTCCCTTAATCTCGGCTATTGCAGCTCTCCATGGAAGCAGAGAGCCTTGCTTCTCCTAGACTCAGCCCCTAAAAACACTCCAACACCAAAGCCACCCTGGGTTTCTTCTATCAGAGAAGGCCTCAGAGCAAGTCAGTGGTAAACCACGTGGCCTGCACTGGTAAAAGCTGAGCAAATGGGAAGAAAACAGCTAGTGGGAGAAGCAAGGGCTTTGCTAGGCATCCAAGTGATTTGTGGAGTCATCTTCTGAGTGTCCTGTGGCAAGCTGGAGTGACAGACCCTTCACTTGCAAAGCCATGCAGAAGGAGAGGGTATCGCTACGCGCTGCTCTGCTCTCTGCTGCCAGCCCAGCTGCACATGCAAATACATCATTTTGGGGCTGAAATAAAATACAGCCACTGCTGCCAGCACAGCTTACACCTATACTTACTTACATATACACCATGGATATATTTCTTCTTGTGTTAAACACCTGTCAGTGGTTCCTTCTGAAAACCCTGTATTTTCATGAGGCCCTGTATGTTTAACCTGGTGCAAGATTGCTACACTTAAATAAATTAAAAATGAGTGTTGTAGGTGTTTTTAACTTAAAAGGGACATGAAGAAGATCAACAAACATTCACTTCCTCAGGGCTTTAACCATACTTCTTTTTCAATTGCTTTTCTTCTATGGATTTTACAGTTTCCTCCAGATTTATATAAAATGGAAGAACACAGGGAAATTTGATGCTGTGGGTGAAGCCCAATGGGTTTTTGAAAGCCCTGATTGCTGCCCAAGCGTGGCTGTCAGAGCTGACACGTTTCTGTGTCTTTGCATAGCACTTCACAGTGTAAGAAACAGAAATTCATAAAAAGAAAAAGAACACAAATTCCCTGTTTCATGGGGATCTTAATCTTGAGCCTTACATCTAAATTATGCCAAAGGCATATTATAGGATTAAATTCTCCTGTCAGCTAAACCAGTATAAATCTGGAGTAATTCCATGATCTGAAGATCCACTGCTAATTAACTAAATCCCCCCAAACCCAAGGAAATTAATACGACCNCTATGAAACTGCAGCCAATAGAGTTATTTTTCTTTTTAATGCTTGTTACCAGCTGAAACCTTTTGGCTTTGGTGGGAGCAGCTGGAGCATGTACTTATCTACAAAGCCAGGTAATTAGGTGGCAGCTTTTCTTCACTGCTTTGGAAATTCAGCTGTTAGGCTATTCTTTCAGCTGAAGACAAAAGCAGCAAATACAAGGAAAAAAAAATATTTTTCATTTGCAGTAAGAATGAAAGGATCATAACCTTTCCAAACAAGTGTACTTTCCGTGGCTCTGCTCTTATCTGTGAGGGCTTTTAGAGTGAACTGGCAAAGCCTGCGCGTGCTATTAAGCACATGCAAGAGGGAGATGTGCTCACGTGCCATGACAAATTACTGCCACTAGGAATTAATCAGGAGTGCAGGCACATGTTCCAGATAGGCCAAAACCCCTCGTGATGTTTTTTCTGTGACTACAACGAGCTTATTATTAAAATCCTTCTATTCAGGGTGATCACTAGAGGAATATGGTAAAGTACTTGATTGAGAGAAAGTCCAAGTATGACGTAGTTTTCTGATTTACTATCAGACAGCTGAAGAGTGCCATTATCAATACCTTGCGCATGAACTTGAAAGATCAAATTTTTCCTGATTAATTCTTTTATATTGGGTTATAAATACTGTCTTCCCATTCTCTCCTCCTTAAAAAAAAAAAAAAATTATGGCCAGTCATTTAAAGTATCTATTTCTGTTCATTGACTCCAATTTTATTCTGTTTTGTCTATTGTTTTTTCTGAAAAATTTTAATATTCTGGTTCCATAAAAGACTTTTCCCTTAGTCAGGAACTGCAGTCTGTAATAACAGCAGTCAAGGCAGTTCATTCTGACAAATGCGTGTCAGAAAAGGACTGCTGTGACTTTGAAATATTGAAAGCGACTGATAACATAATGTGTGAAGCAGAATAAATGCATAGAAATGGAAGTTTTAGCTGAGCAGTCAAAGTATGAACTAAATACAGTGTCAGAGCTCTGCCCTGAAAGCTCTCTATGCAGGCAGTTACAATGGCAAATTACTAAATGCATTTGGCAAAAATGTTTTGTGAATAAAACGGCAAAGACAGTTTTACCTTGGCCATATCATCATTTTTGTCTGCTTGCACACCATGTTTAAAACTTGGAAAACTTGAGTCTGGAAAGGCATTTGGTTTTTAGGACAGTCAACAAAGCTATGATGGCTGGGATCAGGGCTCTATTTTTGGCTAACCTAACCCAATTGGCACTAAAGGAGACTATAAACCACATTGTTGCACAATGTGCAAACAAAAGTCTCCAACATTATCCAGCTGGTTCATGTCAGCAAATGCTTCCATCTGTTTTGACCCTGCAAAGCCTCTCTGCCACCACCAAGTCCTTGGGATTTGGGCAGAGGCCTTTCCAACTTTGTGATAGCTAATCTCCAGAACATTTTTTCCTTAAGTCTGCAGACGAATCAGAGAGTAAAGGCTTCCCCACCCCATCTTCATCTTCCAACTAATCCAAACCTCTCTAACCACTGCACTCTGACATACTGGTGACCCTGCTGGGGAGACTGTCTGGCTCCTCCTCCCAGTTCCCTCATGATTTCCTTGGGGAGCAACCTAGAGCAATCTACTCCATGGGATTGCTCTGAGACACAGCAGAAAACCTCTCTGGACATTTTTTTTAGATTTCTCACTTTGCTGATCTCTGCCTGCATGGAGCTGAGCAATAAGGAAGGCTCCATTTATTCACCCTCCATAATCACTGAGGACCACTCAGCTCCTCCCTGTCCTCGCTGCCCCTCCTGTCACTCCCTCTGTTCCTGCAACAAGCTTTCTTCTTCCTCATATCCTATTTCAGCAAGGGAAGATAACTCTGCTAGGAAACCTGCTACCACTTTTCCTTGGCTTTACATCCTGGAGACTTTCCACATGCTCTTTTTCCCTTTCCCTACCCCTGAACTTGGCTGAAGTCATAAACCAAGGCTAGCACCTTCTTCACTTACTGATGATTCAAGAATGGGTGACAAACAGTAGATGGGTGTTTTATAGCAGGGTAGATCTCTGCAGGCTGAGGTAGCCTCTGTTGCAGCAGTTCTACCGGTGGAAGCAAATTCTCACCTCAGATATGGATTTATCCCTCCAGCTGTCATTCCATCAAGTTCGTTTCAGCTTTGAAAACAAGCTTTATTTCAGGCCTTTTTTATTTTTATCTGGAAAACGGGCCTCGCTGAAAACGAGCTTTATGGTCCAGCTAAAGGTTAATTACTTTTTAAGGCAACAAAATGGGTTAGCAAAGATCTATTATTCTTTTCTCTTTTGCTACTCTTGCTCATTTTAACTGAAATAGGTTGACCAGTGCTTTGAGGACTTAGGCCAAGAGCCAGGAACCTTTGGCGGGTAGTGCTGGTGTGTGCCAGGTGGGCTAAACCCTTACCTTTGGTTATTATGGGTCTGTCATCAGGACAGCTGCATGACTGGATCCTTCCTGTTTCCAGGGAAAGCTTTGTGCTCATTTTCCACCCCACTTTAAAGGCAATGCTGCTGCTCAGCTGAGTCAGAGTGAGTAGTTACACCTGTTCCTCAAGACTGACACAGACAAACATACAAGAAGGCAGCTAGAAAAGGAAAAAAATGTACTACAGGACAGCGTGCACTGACGGTAAACCTAATCTCTGCTTCAGGAATTCATAAAAAAGCAAGTTCTTGGAGGGAAGCCACTCTCTGAGACTTCTTTTAGCTTTACTGTCATCAGATTTATAACCAAGCACTTTCAGATTCTGCAGCCATGCACTTACTCACTCCATAAAACTTTAAAACACATGAACAACTCAGCTTACAATAAATGTCGCTTCCACATAGTTGGATGAGCAACACTGTTTCCACTGACTGTACTGCACACCTCGCTGGGTAATCTCTGGCCATTTTACACGCCAAGTCTGAGGTGCCTGAGGCTGGAGAAGTGGAGAGAAAGTACTAAGAAATAGCTTGCAAAGTGCTATCTACTGGTAATTTAACACATTACAATTAGACTGTTTTCTTTCGGTTGGTTCATGGGTAATGATGGGGAATTAATATGCATGAGCATACCCTTACCTGGCTTGCCTTTGTGAAACATTGCAGGGCCCTTCCTGAAAGTGAGCATTGACTAGGAAAAAGAGAAAGAACAAAGCTGCCTTTTTCATGGTACCTTTTTTTTCCAACATGCAGCAATACTGCAAAGTCTTCCTTCACCACAGCACCGCTTGGATGCAGAGGTGTCTTCCCATGGTGAAGCAGGCAGGCAACTCTCTGGTGCACATAGCTCTGTGCTGTGTGAATGCAGGAAGATCTAATGCCTTTCCTTATGATTTTCTTTCTCATGCTTCTTCTCAGTGCTGCTACTTCATGATTCCCTAACTTACCCCATCAATTAATGTTTTGGTATATTTTAAAAGCCCACTAATTTGCTCACTGCCTTTATATGTTTTGATTGAGTAATTTTTCACTATGCGTATGTAATAAACTCCAGATCTGCCGCAGAATCCTTTAACCCATCTCATCAGTTAATATCACAGGAGATTAAGAAGTTGCCAAAACCTGTGTTTCTGTAGGAGTCTCCATCCTTTTCAGCTCCTAATCATGAATTTACAGTGAGACCTGCAAGCACCAGATGCCCAGCCGTCAGGAACCCATAAAGCCATTTCTCCTGTTCTCGCAGTGTGATGCGTGGGAGCCACAGTTTCTCTGCAGTCCTACAGTGGGCAGCCCCCGCAAGCGAGAGAGATGGGGACTGGTAATAAAGCCAGGAAGCACTGCTGATGACAGTGCAGGAATCTTCAGAACCTGCAGCTCTGCACTGGGCAGCTAGTGGAAGAGGATGCAAAGGGACAGTGTCAGATCATCTGGCCCTTGGGGAAAGCTATTTGCAATGTGCTCAGACAGGATTACAGAGCACTGTAAGCCTGGATCAGATGCTCGTGGGCTTGGTAGAAAAAAGAAGAGAGAATAGTGGAGGGACAAAAGCTTTCTGTTAGGGCTTTCTCATGAAATAATGGATGCCATTTTAAAAAATCAGAATGAAGCTACGTCTTTTCTTATAATCCATTTGAGGTTACAGGTCTTCAGCCCGAATCCAGCAGCCCAGAGTAAGGTGTGCAGAGTGTGAGCACCCTGCAGCCCCAGCGGGGCAGGCAGCTGACTGGGCAGCGCTTCCTCAGGGTGAGTTTCCTGGCATGAAAGGCAATTGCAGTTTGTCTCGGAGGACTTGGCTCAGCATAAAGGAAGACGGACGTGTTTTGAGACCTAGGGCCTGGTGCAATTCCATTTTACCCCTACGAGTCTAATGTAGACAGCAAAAAATAAGGGTAGACTGGTTATTTTGGATGGTCAAGAAATATTACATCGGTGTGGTATTTAAGTTTTTTATTTAGTATCCTTATCTGAGAAACTACCTTGTTACTATGCGCTACTCTGAAGTTAAGGCTTTTATTCACAATGACTATATCTGAATAAATTAAGACTGGATTCTCATGTCAGACTCCTCAGAAACCTGAAATTAATTTTGATTTTTTTTCCCTCTAACTAATGTAATTTCAGTTATATGAACTTGTGACATGATCTAAGAGCAGACTCTCAAAATTAAACTCTTCTATCTAAATTCAAGAGTTTACTTGAAGTCAAATAATTCTCCCAATTTGCAGAGTTTCCTAATTTTCTGGAATTACCAGGGAAAAACTTGCTTTGGGTGGATTTAGGTAGATTTTACTAGTTTGTCTGCTATATTTTTCAGAATGTTATATATACAGTTCAGAATAGGATTTCAGTTCTTAGCAAACCACCGAGACAAAGCAAAGTTGATCTCTTACTAAGGCATCCACTATTCTGCAGATGATCGCTGCATTTAATAAAGAAAAATCCAATTACATCATTATTGTCAGTCCTCTGCAGGGTTAGGGTGAAATCCAAAACTCTTATTTTCTACATAGCTGGTAAAAGATAAGTCAGAGAATAAGTGACACTTTCTTGGGTTTTCATTAAAAGAATATTAAAAAAAAAATAAAGATACAGGGTCTTCTCAAAGAAAGGGGTACATAGTCCCAAGGGCAGAGAAAAAGAAATGAAGGTAATTAGGAATAAAGTAATTTTCCTTGCACTGGAGTCTTTGGACATAAGTGACCTCCAAGACACAGAATGAAAATTTAAGGAGACAGAATTAATGGTGAGAAGACACAAAGAACACATATTTATGGCTCAGGGCAGGAACTTTCTAAGACTCAGGATTTTGCTGATGAGATGTAAAAAGGACAGGAGAGTATCCATACCATTTATTTAAAGCAGCTGGCGAATGATTTGCTAAGGGGCAGTCTGAAATGCCATAATGCTCACTTCTTTCCCTCCAAAGTTCTGGATATCTGAAAGCACACCACTTGCTGCTAGGGAGGTGTCTTCGGGCTTGCCATGAGGAAATCATTATAAATATCCATTTCTTTTCCCCCCTTCGAACAAAAAGATGTGATTGGCTCCTCTAGCAGCCGCACAAACCCGCTGTGACTTTTTGTGAATAATGTCAAATTCAGACTAAGGTTTCTGCAGAAGCCATATGGTCGTTGTACCTTCCTTACATTTTGCCCTTACATACCCCACCTCCCACAGACAATCACCAGGAATTATGGAAGTGCTGCTGCTGCTTTTGGCACACAGACAACTTTAGGTATCCATGAGCTTGCGCTTGGCTGGGGCGGTGCATTTGTGGAAACACAGCTGATGAACAAGCAACAGTCCCACACTGTGGGCTCTGAGGGCAAGCTTGCCTTTTCTTTTTTCTTCTTCCTATGGTCACTGTTTTCTTTTACCTAAAGGGGCAGAACACACATTGATGCTCTTTGGGATATGAAGGGTGCAGAACAACTATGGCTTGATTTTTCAATGGTTTTGGGTGTTGACAGGTTCCAGTTACTTAAGTGAAAAGCTGGCTGCTGGCCTCTGCTGAGCACGAAATTAGCGCATCCTCTCCCTTTGCCTCTAGCGTGCTGTGTGGCCGGGACTGTAGTGCAGAAGAAGAGAGTGAAACAGAAGAGAAAGTAGGGACATGAACAGGATTCCAGCACTTTGCTGCCACCCCTCCTTGACCCCCGCCAAAAGCCAGCCACCGGCGCAGCGCCTGAGCCATTGCTGCAGCACTGCAGGAAGCACAGACATCCTATGAAACGCTCTGAAAAGCGTCTGCAATTATATTTATACCTCCCAGGTGTGCAGCGGAAGTTTTAAAGTTTAGGGCTGAAAAGAATTCTTAACAGGTGTCAAATTTCGTGTCACCACACTGTTCCTCATGAACCAAAAGACACATCCTTTTCAAGCTCTCCTAGGAAATTTGGCAGCTCCTATTATTACAGCCCCTGTCATTACCTTGAAAGAAAAATATAGAGAGAGGGAAAACTGACATGCTGCCTGGAGGCTTCTGGTGCTCAGAAGGTTAAGTCTTAATGGCAAAGAAAAGAGGACAGCAATCTACCTGAGCACATTACCCGGCTGCCTAGTGGCACGGCCAGTTGTGTTTGTTAACATTTGCAACAACGTGAATGAAGCCATCAGGATGCTACGACAGGTCCGTCTTTCAAATGTAACCCAGATTATTTTCTATATTACCCGTGTTACAGCCACACATCTATTTTCAGGATGGACCCAAAGCATCTGTTTTCAGAGAAAGCATTAGGCAGGGACTGGTCACAGATGCTGTGTGGGACCCCAGCTGGCTGCTTTGTCATCCCTGTGCAGCAAAAAGCCAATCTGACACTGCAGTCAGGCCGTTCACTGCTGCTCACATCTTTGTTTTGGCAAAGAAGGGATTTTTGTGCGTGTGAAAAAGAAAGGTCTCGAAGACCAGCTTCTTTACGCTGCTTCCTGTTGGTAAACTTTACCACAGTGTTACCTTGGCTGCAGCTCACATGCCGTAGCTTTAGAGAGGAGTGAGTGTTTAGACCTTTCCATCTTTTCCTGTTTCTCTGGGAATCACCTGAATGTTCAGAAAAGCTTTAAACGCACGCCTGTGCTTCCTGCACAGAGAACAAAATCTCCTGTAAGCTTGCCAGACCTTTTACTGCTGCTCCCTAGGGATTTAACACTGTGCAGCTTACGGCTTTTTACGAAATTTCTTAAAAGAGAATACCTGTATTTTCACATAAATATATTTCTTTTGGGAAAGATCAAGAAGTGCCAATATATTTTAAATCAGTTCCCTGCTGAATTAAAAATGTGAAATATTTATGTGAACATTTGCAAATCCTATACAATGGATCTATTCCTCTCTCTATTTAGCATGAAGGCTGCAGCTGCTGAAGGTTGTTGAGCCTTTTCAGTAGGAAGAAATGTAAGGATGGTGTGTGAAAACCACATGGATGTAAACTTAAGGAACAGTACAGATGCGAGTTAAGAACAAAACCTTGTAAGCTACCTTGTAAGCATGATTTCTCTTTCATATGCTTGTTTCTTATATGGTCTTCCACTGCTTTAAACTGTAAATTCATATTTATGGGCATAATTAGAAATGCTATATAATAAGCTCTCATAAAACTGAAATAAGAATATGAGCACAGCAGCACACACATTTTCAGAATATATATCTCAGGCTCTCGAAATTGCCCAGGAGGTAGTGTCACTCCAGGCAAATTCCAGTTTCTCTGTTCAATCCTTACTCCTGCTAATGTAATGAGCTATTTTCTCATCAGTGCTAAGTTCTGTGTATCCATCCAGATGTTCCTGTGGCCCAATATTTGACAAACAATCCCTTTCTTCATCTACCTGAACTCTGACAACTTTAGCAGGAAATCAAAAATGAGTGCCTATCATCGCTGATTCCACCAGGGGACAACATACGACCTTCAGATTTCATTTAAGTCTCCTGATGGTATGGATTCCCTAAGCATTAAGTCAAAATGGCATTTGCTTTCCTGAGAGATGCTAATATTTAAGTATTGCTTCGAAGATCCTCAGATAAAAATACCTATATATGTGCAAATTCTTACGCTTCTTTCCGCTTTCCTGTAGCTCCAAGATATAATAATACACTGAAAAGCTGAAATTTTCTTATGAAATAAAATTGTACTTGGAAATGTCAGGCCTGCACAGACCAATGATCCAGGAGTCGCTGAAGGCAGTGTATCAGAAGAAGCTGTAACCCAGCCTCTCCATGTGCTGAATACTGCCATGAGGAAGGAACTCTCTTGCCAGAATCAGCTATAACCTCTTTCCCCATATGCCGAGAGCTAAACCCAGTATATAACCTCTGCCGCAAGCAGTCTCTAAGGGCAGTTTGGATGCATCCACCTTGACTTGCAGAGCAGCAGTGGTGGGCATGAAGAACGTGGGCGTGAGCCATGCCATGTCACTTGGCGGTTTCACTGTGTTTAGTAATAAAGTCACAGGCTATGAAATTCCCTAATGTCTTCCAGTTTTTGTACTCAAGCTTACATGGATAAGACCGTGAAGAGGATGACTTAACACCTTGACAAGCAGCTGAGAACCCTAACAGGTGGAAGAATTTCTTTGAAAGATTACAGGAAGGAATTTGCCTGCTTTGTTTAGAGAGCCAGAGATTTTAAGCAGTGCCAGCCTGGTCACAGCTGCAATATGCGAGTATTACAGTAT
>VYZQ01026888.1:57070-69131 GCA_013400655.1 Mystacornis crossleyi | reverse complement strand
CAACTGAAAATAAATAAATTACTGAAAAACAATCACTTCTGCTGGAGGAGTCATTCAGGACTGGTATTTTTCATGAAAGATTTTTAATCCCTTCTTTTTCCTGAAACAGAAATCAACAGAAATTCCTGGGCAGGATGCTTGACACAAACGTAGAGATGTAACACAGATTAACATTTAACATCTGTTAAACACAGATCTTTTGCTTGGTGAAAGTGATAGGTTGAGCTAGACAGAAATTAGTTATCTTTCTGCACAAGGAATTTCAAGATTTTGAATTAAGGAAAAATATCACAAATTTTGGGACCAAAACCAGTAAAAAAAATCCAAACTGGAGAATATTTTATTCCAAAAAGTTGACTTCAGTCCAAATTACTTTTCCTGCAATGGATTAACATTTCAAAATGAAAAAAACATTTTGATCAAAAAGAGGTAGTAATTGAATATGAAAATACTCTATGATGAAATAGCACAATTTTAGTGCTTTTGAAACTACACAATATTTTATAAAAATATCTTCTTCCTTACACAGTTTCAGTTTCAATCACGATTATATTCCAGTTAACAAATCCCTAATGATAGCTCACTCTGGTTTACTTGAGCCACATTTCTAGGCATCTTATAAAAATCTAAATATGTAAAAATAGACTTATTAAGGTAATAATTGTATTTCCTGCTCTACTACCGATTTCCTGTGAGTCTAAAAAAGCATGGAAACTTACGTCTCTTTATGTGTTGCCCAAGCCTCTCAAATTCAAACTTGGACAAAATATGCTGAGAAATCCCATTATATCATAAGGATAGTTCTTTGGTAAACATACGTTATAATTAGTCACCCAGTCTTACTTATTTTCTTAATTGGAACTTAATGTGCATATGCTGTGTCACTGCGTATACAAAGAGAATACAACTGGGTTAAAATCAAGTACTTGTTCCAGTCCTACCTACATTAATAAAAATGCCAAGGTATCTTTGAGAGGAGTCATGAGAAAAGTAAAGTACTTATGTAAGAGAAAAAAATTTCATCATGAAGATACAGTTTAATCAGAGCTTATTTGCCATCTTAAAATGAAGTAGCATTTCAGCTGGAATTAGGAACATGAACTGAGATTTTCTTAGTTAGACAATTCGCTTGCAAATCAGGTATTTGTGCATGCAGTGTGGGCAGCTAAGTGCCCAGCTAATCATGTACATCAGTAAACATCTTGCTTGAGTGAATGAAATAATTTCATTAGTTAGCACCAAACAATGGGAAAGGAAATTGAAAAACACATGCAAAAGAATCATAAAATCACGAACTTGATATTCTAGCGCTTCATCTAATGTGTAGGAGGTATCACCCAGCATCTGATGGCATGAAAATGGCCACTATCTTCTTAGGAAATGTAATCTTATCAGTGTTGTCTTATTTATTTCACTGAAAACCAAGTTGTACAATGTCTGTGTACAGAAGGAATATCTAAACTGCTGTTCCTTGTTGGTTACATTTATATCACAACCTAACTCAAAAATAATTTCTCCTACAGGATTCTCCCATGAGAAGGACAGTATACTGGACACAATACATACTAAATTCAGAGACAACTGCAGTTTTTCTCCGGCTTTCAAAAAAATTAAGTACTTCATTGCACAGGAACATGTGAGCTTCCAGCACAGTGGAAGGGGTTGAAAAAGACCTTAACTGACTGCCAAAGCAGAAAAATAATAATTTACTTGCCCAGCTCTATATCATTGGCATGCTCCTTGCTCCTTCAGTATGGATTTTTAAATCAAAACCGATGAACACAGTTTTTTTCTTTACTTGTTAAGGGAGATACTAAAGGATGCTACACAGCTTCTGACACATTGGTGCTAAGTGCCTGACCAAGTTTTCAGGAAAAGCAGCTGCATGCCTGCATCTGTACAAACAGCCTTGCAGCTGTGCAGTGCTCTGGGTGCAGATACAGCTCCTTTCTGTGCACAGCTCTATTAAAACATCGTACTGTGCACATGTGGGCTCTTCGTCTGAAAATATCATCTCTTCAGACACAAAGGGGAAGCACAGTTCCTACAAATCGGAATTTGTGTCAAGTCCTATATACTATCATTGTTGCTACATCACTCACGTTAAATCTTAGAAAAGCTTTAATTCACAAGATGTATATAAGAAAGCAGAGTAAATACCATGCCAGAAAAATATATCCTCCTTTATCTTATGTATGACATATCTATCAAGAGCATATTATATAACAGCTGAAAAAGATAAAACCACAATAATATTTTCTCTAGTCTCTTTTAAAATTTCTTTCGAGTTGCATTTATTCTTTTGGTCATATTTCAAATTATTTAGAGCTGAATAATGCAAGTTCAGTGGGAATCTGAGGCCCAATGCAGGCATTTACATTTGGCAGCTAGTGAATAGTTAGTTCAATGGACTTACTCTGTATGTACCTGAGGCACACACCAGAACTTAGGTCTAGCAATGTATGAGCTGAATGAATGAGATAAATTACAGATTGTAAAAATATGACAACAGCATAAAATAAAGAAATTTACCAATTGAGAATAACATGATAAAAATGAGATCAAAACTGCAGTTACAAAATTTACATAAAACTTGTCATGGAGTGTTAGAAATGCCTCACAGCTTAAAAATTTTAAAGAGTAGTAATAACTAAAATAAACTGAAAGCTGTTTAGGTGTGCAATATAAAGCCCGAAAGGATACAGTACAATTTGATGCAGTATCAGTCCAAAAGTGTACCATGTGAAGCTCTGTGGGGACTGAAGAAACTCATCCAGGCCTAGGACTATTAGAAAGAAATTCAAAACAAACCTTCTGCAACTTTCTCTGTTGTTTGGTTGTGATTTGTCTTCCTTCAGCCAGGAAGGGACCTGGATGTGATATAATGTTAAGTAATTCTTGCTGTCGTGAGAGTTCCCTTTCTCTGACTCTGTTCACAAGGTCTGGAACAGGCAAGTCAGCTTCCAGTTGGTGGATGGAAATACAAATTGAGCTGAAGTCTGACTGTTTTCAATGGATGCCAAATTTGAGCTGAAGATTTTTCATGTTGGATGTAGGGAGAAATTAACTTTGAAGATATGAGAAAGGGTGTTGTAGAAAAACAAGGCAAACCTTTGATGTTATGTTCGAGGAAGGTGGAGAAACCAGCTGATGAGCACCTGAATTGGGGAAATCAAGATCTTGAAAAGCAGGACACTAGTTTGGGAGGAGAGAGGTACCGCAAGAAGCGTAGCAAAATCCATCAGATGTAATGAATTTATGTGATCTTTAGCTACATGCTTGGCTGATATTTCCACTCCACTCAACTTCATTTAAATTTTGCAAAGTCACTATAGTGATTTTGTGTAGTCTAATAGGGTGGAGAGACTCTCAACACCGCACATGAGATGATGTATTCAGAAATACAATTCTCTAACTCAAGATTGCTATTGGCATCTAGCAAAAGACAAAATAATACCCTATTTTCCACAACTGTTGTAATTCACAAACATATGCTATATGTCATTATATTAGCCAGAATTTTGGTATGAGCTCTTTTGAATTACTTCTGGGTTTGCCTAGTTTGATTATCTTCTCAAATCTCATGTTCTGCTCTCTTTGCTGTGTTCCATCTGCTGCTCACTTTGTTAGATCCGAAATGATTTAATGGTCGCTCTAATCAAGAATAAGATACCGTTTAAAGAAAGCCATCTCCTTCATTTAGCTTTCAGCACAACCATTGCATGGTCAAAGATGTTCAATTTAATAATAGCATAATCTGAAGGACTGAAAGCACTTTGCAAACATTCGTTAACCGATGCTCACATTTTCCTTTCGTGAGGAAACATTCCCTCCTTTGCTGTTTACACCTGCCCTGTGTGCACCTACACTGTTGTGTGTTGCCTCCTGACTATGCTGTGAACCACAACATTTGGACTCCAAGAGATTCATACAACAACTTGTGCGTAAAGACGTGATTTGAGAAAAGATTTAGCTCTTAAGGCCAAAATTTTGATGCTGAGGATATTGCTGCTTATAAACACCTCATTTTTTCATGCCAAATTCCGCTTTTGAGCATGCTGTAGCTGTGGGCCTCCCCTCTACGAGGGATAAGCCGACTGGTGCCCTCTCCTGTATCAACTCTCAGTGAATGCCCATGAATGAGGTGACAGGGTACTTGTGCCCATTGAGAGGCCCAGTCCAGCAGCTTTCAAGGGCATACTTGAAGCGTCACATAAAACACAACCATGCTCAGGACTCCTGCCACGTGTGAAACAAAACGTAAAGATTTTCAAACTTGGGAGTGTCACGTTTTTCTGACCACATGCAGTTTAGGAAGCAAGCCCATGCCATTTCTCCATGCTGCAGGACACAAACGATTGTTTTCTGTGTCTTCCCGTGGTAACAAATTCAGACCATTTGGAATCAAGTTATGTTGCAGTACCTTGGATAATCACAAGACATGTCCTGGCCATCAATCTCTTATAAAACAGAGTATTAAAGAACTGCATCCAGGACTGAATGGAAGACTGAAGAGAAATTTAGAGGTTCCCTGGGAATTTGTATTAGACACAGTCAGGGACAAGACTCACTAATAAGAAGGTGCCATATCCTACATTTGTTTACACACAGGTTGAGAATTCTTGCTAGAAATGTATTTGTGTTTGTCTTGACTGGGATGGTTAATTTTCTTCATAGTAGCTAGTGTGGGCTATGTTTTGGATTTGTGCTGGGACCAGTCAATAGCGCAGGGATATTTTCATTATTGCTGAGCAGAGCTTGCATAGTGTCAAGGCCTTTTCTCCTCCTCCCACCACCCCACCAGTGAGGAGGCTGGGGGTGTAGGAGGAGTTGGGAGGGGGCACAGCTGGTACAGCTGACCCCAGCTGACCCAAGGGTACCCCACACAGGGTGACATCATGCTTGGCATATAGAGCCAGGGGAAGGAGGAGGAAGGGGGGGCACATTCAGAGTGCTGGCATTTGTCTTCCCAAGTACCTATAACACATGAGCCCTGCTGTCCTGGGGATGGCTGAACACCAGCCTGCCTGTGGGAAGTGGTGAATGGATTCCATGTTTTGCTTTGATTGCT
Organism: Mystacornis crossleyi; assembly: GCA_013400655.1. Lineage (NCBI taxonomy): Eukaryota > Metazoa > Chordata > Aves > Passeriformes > Timaliidae > Mystacornis > Mystacornis crossleyi. The sequence goes on along the minus strand of VYZQ01026888.1, from coordinate 64,060 downwards.
TGTGTGGCTTTCTCTTTACTTATTAAAGTGTCTTTATCTCAAGCCATGGGTTTTCTCACTTTTACTCTGCTGATTCTCTCCCCCATCCTGAAATGAGGGGAAGTGACAGAGTGGCTGTGCGGGGCTGCGATGGCCAGCTGGGGTTAAACCATGACTGCATTACAAGGAAATCCTGCTCTGAGGTCAGAGTGATAAAACAACACAATCTTCTATCCTTTGATTGATGCTATGATCAGAGCCCTTACAGACTTTTATAATGCAGCTTCTTATCTTCTGGGTTTTTCATTACAGATGCATTGTGTTTTCCACCCATCTTGATACAGTCCCTGGGATTGATATCACTCCCTCTCTTGCATTCAGCAGGGAATGGGGTCTGCTTTATTTGATTAAATAGCCCTTCTGCAAACAGCCTTAAACTCCAATCAGCCCCCATGCAGCAGGAAAGCTTTAGAGCTGGGAGTAGTAAACAACTCTCTCCTGCCATTGTAATTCAGGAAGGGAGTTGTGCAGCCAATCTAGAGCAGTTATTTCACGCAAAAGAATAGAAGAATGATATGTGATTACAGCCTGGTTAAAATGCTTCTTAAAATACTCCACACGACACTTTAATCCTCTCCTCCCATAGCTTGGCTCTTGAAAAAAACTCATTTATTGTAGTCACATTTTCAAACTGGACAACTCTGCCACCTAATTCAAATGCAAAGGGACATAAACTGCTTGATGGCAATTCAACTAAAGAGAATAAATGGTGGAAAATCCCCAACTATAACTACTCCTAAGCCTAAGGAAAGATTTTGCTTATTTAACAGAAGAATTGTAGCTTTTTTTTTAGTTGACACACTTTAGGAAAGCCCACTTGCCTACCTGGCAATAGGGATGGAAAAGCAAAGCACCCCCAAGAGCCTCTGCTCATGTCGTGACACCTGACCATAGTGCAGCCTGACAACGTGTGCAGAGGAGACTTTCTGCTTACTGAAATTATCCTTTAAAGAAATAACCCCCCCATATCCCAGTCTCAGGATTTTGTTGGCATGGGTATGGTTTAAGCCCACAAAAGTTAATCTAGGTTCTGGCATGCCTCTGAGTAGGACAGCAATTACTTTTATGTAACAACTATCCAGTCTGAACCACCTGATCTGCTTCAAACTGGTCCTTGTTCTGCTCTCTCCCTCCTTAAACACAGCATAAACATTTATTTTTCTCATAACACTGTGAATAAATGAATAAGCTGAATTGACTGAAATAAATCAATAAAATGATAAATTGCAACAAAATGCAGTTTTACTAGAGTATTTCCCACTACATGTAATGAAATGACTGTCAAAATGCAGCCAGCAGCAAAAGTCTGCTCGGTCGCTTGTCTCCCAGACCAGGTGTTTTCAAATTAGATATTAGAGATCTTTCTGGCTGTAAAATTCTATGTGCAACTAAATGCACACAGGTATTTAGAAGCACAGACCCGGAGTTTGTAAAACAACCACCATTTTGGGGATGTATAGGGTTCCTCTTTTGTATTTGAAAAATTACACTTTTCTGTGTTTTATTTCTCTCCATGGTATCTTAAACTCTCCTGTTTTGAGACTTGGATGACTTTAAGGGCACTCATCTGTTTTAATTATACCTTCTGATGCTTAGAGGCTTGATACTTCGACATGTTAGAGACTAGAAAGGTTGATTTTCCCAAGTATTCTGCTAGGGCCTTTTAGTTTGCAATTTAATTTTCCTGCACCATTCTTATAACTTCATTAGCATGTCATTCCCTCCCAATATGTTTATTAATGTATTGACTATTTAAGGATGATATTGTAAAAATCTGCTTTCAGAGCAGATGAAGGCTGTCCTCATCTATCCGCATTTTCTTTTTTATGACTTCCCGCTGTAAGAGTATTAGAATGGCAAAATTCTGACCCATTTAATGAGGAACTACTAAGTGTCTAAAGAACTATTAAGTGGAGACTTCCTACAGATCTACTCACGCAATTGCATTTGCTGATGTCTGGAACAGACATTTTGCTTAGTGTTCAACAAGCTGTTGAACAAAAATTATCTAAAGCTATCAAAACTGTTTTATGAATGATTGGTATAGCAGCTCCAAAAACACGAAACAAGATCCCTCTGTTACNAAGTGGAGACTTCCTACAGATCTACTCACTGCAATTGCATTTGCTGATGTCTGGAACAGACATTTTGCTTAGTGTTCAACAAGCTGTTGAACAAAAATTATCTAAAGCTATCAAAACTGTTTTATGAATGATTGGTATAGCAGCTCCAAAAACACGAAACAAGATCCCTCTGTTACCTCTTATCCTTCTCTCACAATTTCAGACTTGCAGCCTCTCAGTCAAAGTCATGCTTTAAGGCTGGAACACAGGGGGTATATAAAATGCACTCTTTCTCATTATTTCTATTCATCTCTCTTTTTTGTTGCATATATCCTTTAAACAACCTTACATTCAATCCCATCATTTACATTTGTTAATGCATCACGAAGTGTTTGGGTATTATTAAAATATGTTAATACACAAAAATGATAGCTGGAAACATTTAAGCAGGAAAGCGAATACATTACCAAGTTCTGTGCCTGGAGCAAGAGTGTGCTCTCCTGCTTCCATCTATTGATCATTAGACAGAGCCTGCATTTCCCTCGTCTGTGTGTGATACATCCCCAGAGCAGCCCACCACACTACGAGCCTGCAACCGGACTTCAAAGCGACAGTCGGAGTTCGGGAATGCTTCATCTGATTGCAAATGGAAATTGTTGCAAAGATCAACAGTGAAACACTCTAAGCCAATGGAGATAACAAAGGGGATGTGTAACAGTCTGGAGAGGTGAAGGGTGGAAAGAAGAAAGGAATTAGAGAGCTGGGGAAAAGTTGGAGTAGCTCTTATCCAAACAGAAGGGACAGAGGGTCAAAAAGCAGACAAATGAAAAAGTAAGAGGGAGGGAACAAAGTGAAGTGAGAATTCAGAAGGAAAAAAACAAGCAGAGTTTGCTGGAGCTGCGTAGGAGTCTGTGAAGTCCCCAGACACTCTTGGGAGGGTGGTGTTATTAATCTCCATGAACCTAGAAATGTTACAGAACCTCCGTAGGAAAAGCACTGAGTTAATGGAGATNTGTTATGATGAGTATGTATAGGGTGGAAAGAAGAAAGGAATTAGAGAGCTGGGGAAAAGTTGGAGTAGCTCTTATCCAAACAGAAGGGACAGAGGGTCAAAAAGCAGACAAATGAAAAAGTAAGAGGGAGGGAACAAAGTGAAGTGAGAATTCAGAAGGAAAAAAACAAGCAGAGTTTGCTGGAGCTGCGTAGGAGTCTGTGAAGTCCCCAGACACTCTTGGGAGGGTGGTGTTATTAATCTCCATGAACCTAGAAATGTTACAGAACCTCCGTAGGAAAAGCACTGAGTTAATGGAGATAAAATGGAGAAATAAGAGCTCACAGGACCAGAATAACAGATGCCTGATAACTTTCATGTCCCCTGTAGCCAAACAGGAGTGTTCCAAATGCCAAACTACTCTTCTTTGTCAGGCATTTTGTAGAGTTTTTCTTTCTTAGGATAACAAGAATGCAAAATGAAGTAGAAATTTTTGACAGAACTTTTCCATTGATGCTTTTTAAAAAGGGATCTGGAACCAGATTTGGGCACAAAAGAAAATTTGTGCTTCCTAAACTACACATATTCAAATCTTTTGTCATCCTCCCACAGGAAAATGCCTGCAAGAAGTGACCTGAAGAAGTAAAAGAATTACTTCAAGTAGGACATTTTGCTCATCCCAAACTTTGCTTCCCTGCAGGTTGCACAGACACGACTCATGTCTGATGTGACCAGACCAGGAAAACATATGCCTGGGAGTTTGTAACTTCCATCAGGAGTCCCTATTTTTTAATAAAGAGCAATGAATGTGCTAATCAAAAATCCAAAGAAGGGGAAAATCTCTCCACAAGCTGCTGGCATAGGAGGAGGTTCCCTGCTCTGCAGGCACCTCAGCACAGTTTGCTTATCCCTCATCATACAGTCTTTGGTCATTCCCTCATCATACAGTTTTTGGTCATTTAAAGCTGTTGGTCATAACCTTTTTTTCCCAAGACAATGCCACAGATTGAAGAGCTGGAGAGGGTAGCGGATAATATTTTAGCAACAGCATTAGAGGTAGATTTATGGGTTGGAAAAAGTTACAAACATGTTTAAGTTTCCTTGCATTGCTTTTTCATTATACATATCCAGCATGTTTTCACCAGGACCAACATCACTCTAGCAGCAGGGCCCAAATAAGAACTGAGAGCTTACAAAACTGACCCCCCAGTATCTTTCTGCCCCAAAGAATCTGCATCTCCCAAGCTCTTCCTGGCCTCTGCAGCTGATAAACTTTGGTTTTAATTGAGAGAGCAACATGCAGCAGAATTCCACTTTGCTACGAATATATCTGTAAAGACGTTTCTAGTCTCGCACTCTTTAATAAATCCTGTGTGTTACTCAGGAGATGGTTTGTAACAGCACCCAGGAGAGCTGTTTCTCTTTCAGACCTCTTCCATGCTAATGCATAACAAATGCACTCATCACCTACTAAACACCCATAACTCTTTTTTTTTTTTTAATAGAATATGACAACAGCATTGCTCTCTTAGATGTAAATATGCACCAACTGAGCTACTCGTTTAGGGGTGGGTTCAGCATCCTTTTCTGTTTATACCATCCTTCCTAACAGGCACCTTCCCAACACTGAGTGTGACCAGCTCAGAAAAATTAGGCAACAAATAATACTAGCAAAAAAAAATTCCTGTGAGCATTATCCTGACATGCTCATGCTCAGCTTTTACAGCCAGTGACTGAAAGTGCACCCTTTTTCTTAAATTATTTCCTAATTGTCAGTTTTCTTACTCCCTGATACCTTCCAAAATTTTTGATCCTGTAAAAATCCCAGCTTCAGGACAGAACTCAGAACTTGTATAATTAATCCCCTGCCAGTGCAAATGAAAGCAGCATTCATGTTGCTTAGTTATTCAGAAATTTAAAGTCTGCCATATATAATGCTTGGGATTATGCTATTCAGATGTGATAGGGCCGTGGAAACAAGTACACACCAGTCTGGCAGCAATTCCCAAAGTGCTTAGGACCAGAAAAAGGCACCAGAAGATACAAAGTCCTCACACACAAGGCCACAAGCAGTGGTGGTCGAGGTAAACTCGCCATCAGCGTAGTGTTCCCACTTACCCTACCTATGAGACACATCCAAAGTTCGCCAGAAATAACAAAAAAACCCAATCAACCAACCAACCAACAACAAAACAAGAAAGGAAACTCCTATTTGTTGTCTCAATAGCTAGAGACTGGGGGCTATTTAACACAAAATTAGTTCTACAGTTGCACGTGCATAAGGATTATTTTAGACCAAATGGCTGGCAGTGCACCCTGGGCCTGATAGCAGCAGCTGCGCCCACACTCCTGCAGAGCTGATCTCCTGCCGTCATGACAGGGGTGCACTCCAGACATTTTGCTCATAAGTTCATCCTAATTAGTCCAGCTCTACATCAGAAAAACATCAAGTGAAATCTCCACTTGCAAAGGGATCAGTTTTCCCCTCTGGACTCTTTTTCCCTGAAAAAATATGTCTACAGGGTTAGACACAGGCTAAGGTGTGAAGTACTGAGCTTTGCATTTGGCCATCAGGATGAAGGATGGGGACCACTCCCCCATCCCACACTCACTCTTCAAAGGGCTGTCATCTATCCTTTCTCCAGCTGAAAAGTCTGGACTCAGCTCTCTGCAAAATGCAATTCCACAGGACTGAAGCAAAATTAGTTCCTCAGAGTATATTTTTCTGTTTCTTATTTTTATTGCCATTTCTAGTCATGGAATATGATCTTAGTTTGGTAGGTACTGTACAAAATAAGCCACCAAGAAAAATAGGTTGCCAGCTTAGGCACTCCTGACCACTCTCTAGAGAAGAAAATTGCCTGTCTACAGTAACTAGGAAAGAAACTTGGACACCTAAATTAGACACCTCAAGTTACCCATGATGGAGGTATATTTATTGCCACTGACAGATAAAAGTGAAGCAAGGTTTTAAGAGAAAATTATCTTTGAACAGAAGATGAGATATATCTGTGGGGAGAGCCCTAAATAACCAAATTTTAAGGCAAACAAGCACCTGAAACCAAGAAGAAAACTCCCAGACTGGAAACTGCTTCTGGGAGTAATTCAATGATGTTGTTGCTAATCAATGAGAAAATTCAAAAGAAATATGTAGCTGGCGCCACTGAATCTGGAGAAACTGAGAAATAACAAGAAAAAATTGCTCAATAAAATCTTATTTTCTCCCTATTTTTTTTATATTGTATCAGACTGTTACAAACTTTTAGTTCCCATGCTTATCTTTCGAAGTTAGGTTGTACCTTTCCTTTGAGGATGAAGGCTGAAGGGTCAGGCACAGAGAAGCTGTTTTTTGAAAAATATTATTCATCTGATAATGGTAGTGTTCATTAATTTAATTCATTCTGGGGTACAGCGGTCCTTTTGTTTCCCTCACATCGCACCTATGCCAGTATTTAGATGATTACAGCGTGTGTTCCTCTCTCCCCTCTGATTTGGCAGCTATAAAATAAACCAAAGGGAGGGAAAGAGCATAAAGAAGCAACAAAACAGAGCTGCTCAGCTGATGGGTAGCGATCATAGCACACCAGAGACCTGGTTGTCAAGGTTTTTGTTAGTGTAATAACAAAGGGGAGCGTTAGGAGTTTGAAGGAAAGACACGACTACTGTCTTGAGGGAAACATACCTTACGGAAGGGTCCTTAGAGAAAGCATAAAGATGCCTGCTTGAGAAAGGAGTTGCACTGGAAGCTCACACAAACGATTCCCAATTCAGAAATGAGAAAGCTACAGGGAGAGTCAGAATTCACCATGAAAGGCCTTGAAAGTCAAGGCAACTTTTTTTTTCTTTCTTCTTTTCTTTTACCCAGGAGCATTTTCAATGGAACTAAATGCAAAAAGA
>VYZQ01026888.1:40040-56807 GCA_013400655.1 Mystacornis crossleyi | reverse complement strand
AAGGCATTGAAAGTCAAGGCAACTTTTTTTTTCTTTCTTCTTTTCTTTTACCCAGGAGCATTTTCAATGGAACTAAATGCAAAAAGAATTTTTTATAGAGGCCCCAGAAAATAACACTGGAAATTACTGAAGTGGCAGGCTGGAGGTTGTATGGGCAAATCATAGACATAGCATGGAAAGCAAATTGGCAAGACTTAAATAGACCCACCAGCAATAGAAAGCCACAGGAAAGAAAATTTAAGATGATGAATCCAGCTTTAGGTTGAACTAAGTTAGTGGTCAGACACGAACAGACAGCAGAGGAAAACACACAAATTTTATTTCTGATCAAAGAAGCTCAGCTCAGTTTAAGAGAAGCAAAACTTCAAGTTGTCTTCGTGGAGCCAATTTCTTTGGACTTATGGGACAGGGATAAGCTGTAGATAGAAAAGAATATGGTCTTGGATGTAGGATGGCCGACAAAAATTGCAGAACAGATCTGGAAAGTTCTCTAAAAGAACTGAGAGATGAGAGAGAAAGCAAGCAAAGACAGCCACGGAAGGTAGAATGGCACAGCACCACAGCAAGACAGCAGTCAGTGACATCTGAGGTTGTTAAAGTGACTGTCAGGCTTATGCAGACTGACCTTTGAACAGGGGTCAGGAGTAACTAGAGTGGCATTTCAGGGAGAGCAAAAAGGGTGACGTACATTCAGTAGCATGTAAGATGAAACAGGAGAAGATGAACTCAGATAAACCTTTCAGAAAACTTTGGAGACAAAGGGAATGCAGCAACAGTTGGCTTGCTTAGTTGCTGGATGAACACGTGTCCATGTAGATCCATTTCTTGATATGTAGGCTAACTCAAATTTTGACTTATTCATTTGAATAAAGCTCAGCTCTGCAGAAAATAACTTTTACAGGTGTTCTACTCAAGATAAAACCTGTGAAAACTCTCTAGAAATTCAGTTAGATCAGGCTTTATTATATACTCAGAAGTGTTGGTGAGGAAGAGCAAGCCTTTTGTTAAACATAGCCTGAATTCTGAGAAAATGTGGGAGTAGGAAAAGTTTTGCATTTAATTTTTAAAGCTATGCGCAAAATCTGCTTCATGCTCTGTTAACTGTCACAGAACAGTTATTGTACTTCCCAAACACACTGAGCTCCTAAGCTAACCCAGATAACTACTAGCTGTTTGATAATGCCTGAAAGTAATGCCACACTGTATTTGTAGAGCTTTCTGGTCAGGATTCTAATTTTTATCACTGGTGTAAGTTTTTTAAAGCCTCAGATATGGCAGTAAAGATACACAGGATTATAGGGGGAAAAAAAATAGCCAGACCACGCGTGATAATACAAAAGTAAGGGCAGTCAGTGCCTTCGGTACTCCAAGGCACCTGTCAGCTCCAAATCATGGACTGTACAGGAGACAGCAATTGCAAAATAGAGAAACTGCATCTTCAGCTGTGGGACTGAACACATCAAGGTCTTAAGGGTACTGGTTAACCTTATTATTTGTAGAGCAGACAGAGAACATCCCATCTGCCCAAGAAACACCAGCTCCAGAGGCAGAGAGGACCCAGGGAGCCGCTGTCTGGCTTGATAATTAGCCTGCTAACCATGAGCTGCATAGCATAGCTGATCCCCTGGTCGTGAACTGAGATATGCTCTCACCTCTTCTGCTTCCTATCCCTTTCTTAGCCACTGCCAAACTGCTGAATCATGGTGCACATCCAGTACCCCAAAAGACTGTCTTGGTTCTATTTCGTTTTCAGTGTCTTTTCGCTGGGCTACTCCATGGTCAAAAACGTTCACAGGAAAGATGCGTGGACTTCCATACATTTACTAGATTTTTTTTTTTTTGTGGTGCTATCAGTGAATCTGCCACAAGAACGGCAATTCCAATGGCAAATTTGTGAGTATATTAGGGTAATTAATGAATTCAGGAGGGGTTTTGGACCATCAAGACAACTCTTTGTGATCTCGCTACTGCTATAGACAAATTAAGCATATCTGTGGTCAGTTATTAACAATTTGTTCTAGCAGAAAATTGCAAATTGTTATTACCCCTTTCTTCCCCATACAAATAACCTTANGGACGGTGGGTGGCACTGCCACATATTACTAGTTTTTTTTTTTTTTTTGTGGTGCTATCAGTGAATCTGCCACAAGAACGGCAATTCCAATGGCAAATTTGTGAGTATATTAGGGTAATTAATGAATTCAGGAGGGGTTTTGGACCATCAAGACAACTCTTTGTGATCTCGCTACTGCTATAGACAAATTAAGCATATCTGTGGTCAGTTATTAACAATTTGTTCTAGCAGAAAATTGCAAATTGTTATTACCCCTTTCTTCCCCATACAAATAACCTTAGCAGAGTTTTGTTATGATCTATTCATAAATATTTTTAATATTACAGCATTTTCAGGAGGATAAAAGTGCCATCCACAGTGTCCAGGGAAAATAAATGGGCTGAGTAGTTGCTAACATGCTTCCACTGGCATTGCAATTAGGATCACAAGGAAATCCAAACCTCAAGACCAAATTTCTTTTGATACTGTGTGCAAGTTGAAAAGGAAGTACTATGAGCCTACAAGGAGTTCCTCTTAATGAACCATCCAGAAGCATTATTTCACCTGACAATAATTCACAAGTTTCCTAGCAGCTAAATGTTTTGCAGATAGAGTTAAACAGACAGAAGAGGTTTCAAACGCATTCCGATTCCGCCTGGGAAAGGAATTTTCCACTCTGTACTACTGAGAAAAATGAAGACGCTGTAGGCTATGGTATCGTGTTCAGAGGAACAAGGTGGGTAGGATAGGGCATTAGGCACTATTATACTCCAGGGAAGAAAGAGCAGACAGGGGCACAATGGAAGCGCTTCATTATATTTTAAATGGGAATAGTTCCAAGGATAGGAAAGCCTGTGGTGCTTGTAAAGGATTAAGCAGGGTAATGTGCTTTTTAAGAAGACATAAAGAGGTATGTAATGTGATATGTTTAAGCCTAAATGATTTTTCTTGGAGTCCTCAATGAATGTTTAAGCAGGCATGACTTGGGCCTCTGTAAATCCTCTCTGAATAAATAACTTCCGCAAAAATAGAGATTCCTAAGACAGAATGAGATGCATATTTCATAACCTATGCAGAAAAAGGAAAATCAATTTGAGATGCATGAAACACTTAGGAATAATACAGAAAAAGGGAAGATAAAAGGGAATATTCTCCAGAATTATCCAGGCTTATATAAAAATACAGCTACCTCCCCATCCATTTTGATTTGACGGTGCAGGAAGACAAACAAGTGAGTGCTTCCCCACCTTAAATTCAGACTTTCAACAGCTTTCTGCTGCCTTTTGAGAAAGGAAGAGACAATAAGTGGAAGAAAATATCTAAAGTGCCTGTGCTTTTCAGGCTGTCTCCTGTTTGAGGTATTTAAAACTGTTCTCTCTTCAGGGTAAATCTATCCAGCTGCTCTCTGGCTGGACCTGTGGTATTTATAGCTGTTCGCTACGGATGGAACAGGAGCACAGAGTGATATGTATGCACCTGATTTATGAGAGGAACAGGACCAATAAATATCAAAACCCGAAAACTTACAATGGCATGATCTTCCCATCTTATTTCTCTAGCCTGCCCTGCCCTCCTGCCAGGAAAAGCAGGTTCAAAGCAGTAGAATGCCTGATGCAAAGTGGGACTGTGCAATCACTGTCATTTGGCTGTATTGTATTTGCACTCACTCAGGTGCCATTCCCCACAAAGCCACCGGTACAGCAAGCAGGCAGTCCTGCTGAGTGAGAGGGGTGATGTGCTGAGTGAATCTGTGGTTGGTCCCTCTCCCCATCCCCCTGTTTATATATACATTAGCATTAGACTGCTACTTTCCTCACAATAAAACAGCGCCAGCTCCACTGGAGTTGTCAGAATAAAAGCAAGACAAAAGACAAAACTAAAGAACTTTTAGGATTTAACAAAAATATTTGGGGAAGCATCTTCTGGGAAGGCTGCTTGCAAACCGCATTTAACTTCTGAGGTGATGCAGCAAGGGGTGTTGCTAGAGATGGGAGTGTCCACTGCATCCCTGCACACCTCCCTCCCATCCCAATCCCTTCATGGTCACTACTCAGCTGAGTGGAAATCCCTTTCCCTGTACCTGTTTGGAGGCACTCATTAAGTCTCTGCTGTCTCACTTGGCACTCCAGGAAGGTTTGCTGAGGCGATGGCCTCGCAGAGCCTGGACAAACTGCTGTTCAGTCACGCTTTAGTGCTGATGGATGGGGGAAACAAAACGAGGCACACACCTGTTGGTTTCGCTTGCCCAGGGTTATAACTGGGTTAATAGCTCTGATGTAGCCACTTAAATTCATTAAAGACCCTGAAGAGCATTATGAAGCATATAATAAATAGGCCAAGGGGACCCATGAATTCTTTTTGAAATGTTTTCATTTTTTGAAGTGTGTTACAGAGATTATAATCGCTGCCTTTTATCAGACACCTTTAAAAATATTAGTTTTCCTTGCCTAAGATTAGCTTTTAAGATCTCTTTCTTCATCCAGCTTTCTTCCTGAGCAGGCCAACTACAACTTCCCAAAGCTTCTGTGTGAACAGCAGCTGGCAAATAATTGTTTTCTGTGTAATTTCTTCCTGTAAATTGAAGGAAGGGGAGAAACTGTGCACCCAGAGGTAAATGTGTATGTTCATTAGGATCAGGCCTAAGACCTCTGATTTTTTAAAACTGGAGGGTGGCTGGCTTGCTCACTTGACACAACTTAGGTTTTTTGACATCATGATTTGCTTATTCCTGGGAAGCAGAAACATGAGAAATTAGGAACTTGGATGTTTCTGGTTTTGTAGGTTTTGCCATGTTTCTAGGAATGAGAAATCAATGACTGTAATCTGGAATTACCTGCCAGCAGGATACACCATTTGTTTGGTTTTTTCAGCTAAAAGCTGTTAGTCAGCACAGCTGTGTTTGATGTACTCTGGGTTTTGATCCTTTCAAAACTCTTTTTATAACTAGGGAAGGGAAATCAGAAGGAGGGAAGGGTTTTGTTTTTGTTTTTGTTTTTTTTAATACATATAAAAGGCAAACCCCAGCTTTATCAGCCACTTACAAACTGAGCTAAAATATTTTTTCTCAAAAAAAGCAATTTCCTCTAGCCAATAAATCTTCAGACCCTTTTTTCTTCCTCTTTCAGCTTATGACTTTATCTAAAAGGGTTTCAAAAGTGCAGTTCCCCAGGGCCTCTCTTGCCTCTTCTTTAATACTATTTAGTCCTTCAGAGGAGAAAATATGATCTTGGTTATCCAGAGGTTGGATTGGTGATTTTTAAAACTCCAAATAATCTTTGTTATTTTGAGGTTCTTTTATTATCGGGAGCTCACAAGTGATTTCATCATTGTTCTTAACATACTCTTTTCTCTTGTTGCTATCTAGAATGAGAACACCAGAAATTACAGGTTTTCCTGGCCAATGGATTTTGGTGGAGACAAAAAACAGAGTTCATCTGGATTTTTAGAAGTCTCTAAATCGAGATTGTGACAAAGTGAACGCACAAGTCATGGATATTTTCTCTAAGAAATCTTCACATTTTGAAGTTTAAAAGAAAGTCATCAAAATACGATACTTCTTTGATTTGATTTAGAAGTCTGAATATAAAGATACAATGGTAGGGGAAAAGCTTGTATACAGTCACTCATTAACCTATATTGACTGTTATACTGAATCCTTTCATGGAATAGTGTTTCTGTGAAAGCTGTAGGTGTCAGCCAAAATTTGGGAGGGAACTATTGCATTCACAAATATGTCGACAAAGAGTTCTCAAAGTATTTTTCCACTGCTAAACCTACTACAGGAAGTGGTTGTGAGACTCTTCTTTAAAATCAAATCATTCATTTCTGCCTTCCTCTCTCAAAACAAACATGACCCAGAGCTACAATAGAAAGCCAGGATTTTCAGTGTCAAGAGATTACAAAAATGAGATAATCAATGTCTTGTATTCTGGAGTTCTAAGTCCAGCGATCCTATTCCCATTGTGTACCCTTACAAACACACCCATCTCCTATAAATACACCTGTAAATACGTTTTGGAGCAAACAGTCTAGGTACCGACCTACTGAAATGCTGTTCAATGCCACAAACCTGAGAAGTGCCAATCCTCCGTGCCAGTGCAGTGGGCTTTCAGAAACTGGTTCCAGGCACGATCTTTGCCTGGGTGCAAACGCATCCCTTGTAGTTCAAAGCAACAACCAAACAAACGTGGTGTTACACAGAGCATCTCCAATGAGAAGCATAAAGGAAGTGTGCCAGTACCTTCTGAATGCCTGCGGTGGACTCCAGGACGTTGTTCTCCGAGCCGTTACTCCTGTTGATCATCCGCCACATCTGGGAATACATGCTGTCCCTCTCGAAGGGATTCATCCCCTTCACTCGCACGTGCTCGTACACTGCAGAGTCCAGGACAGTGCCGTAAGGAATATCTGTCTGCCTCGAGAGATCCTGGAGAGACCTTAATTGTTGGGAAAGAAAAAGAGACACAGGAGACTTTAGTCCACATTTTCAAGAGGAAGGAGCTGCAGGCAAACAAAGGGCAACATAGAGGAAGACAGCTGTCAGGACATTTTCTTCTGTTGGGGTTTTTTCCTTTTTTTTTTTTTCTTAAAAGATAAAGCAAGACTAAAAATTTGTTTTTATGATTTAAGACACAAAGAGGAATAAGAAGTGAAAGGAAGGGGTGGAAGAAGTGAAAATGGATGAAAAAAGAGCAGAAGGAGTAAGAGGATCCTGGGAAATGCCAAGCTCCTTTAAGCAGGGGCAAAAGAGAGACAGGGAGTATTGGAGTCCTATAGAGGTTGGGTACCCACCTACTGTGCAAACGCACACCCTGCTGTGGGGAGCTGGTGGCAGCACCAAAACTCATGAAATCCAGCCCAGAGCACCTGGGCTGAGCACCTCTGTGTGCTCCTGGGTTACACTGTGAAGGGCAGCTTGGTGGGGGTGTTCCTGCTCTGACATAAGTCACATCCTATACTATTTTGAGCAATATGAAGGTTTCTGTTGTACTTTCATGACCTGTTTTTTCACCAAATTTTCATGTTATCATGGTTCATGTTATTTAGTCTAATAATAGCTTTACATGTTATCTAGTCTTACCCTTCTCAATAAACCAGAAAAATGAACCATTTTAGAAGTTTCTATAGTTTCAAATGGGTTTTGGTCAACTTGCTTTGAACTTAAAAATTTTATATTGGAACCCTTTAAAGTTTCTTTACCTATTGGCCTTTATTTTCTTTTCCTGTAGAACTGCTCTCCCGTACCTTTGATTCTTTAATGGCACTCATTAAAATTTAAAAGGAACTACTGCAATATGTCTACTGCTTAAAACTCATTACAGCTTTCCCAGCACAAATTAACTGTGTATAAACTGCACAAATCTAGTGGATGACACATAAGGACAATCAAGGAGCTCAATGCTGTCTTAAAGAAGGCATCAGCAAATTGTAAAAGCTTATTGCAGACACAGAAAATGCAAACAGCAATGTAGGAAACCCATCAAATTCCAGGCTGTATTTCTGAAAAATGTAAATATGAAGGCTAGTGAAAATGGCCCCATGGGGCAGGGGTTGTAAAAAATGGAATTCTTTTGTGTTGTGAGGATGGCACTGAAGAAAACAGCAATCACATCTCACAGGATATGTATGCCATGAACAAAACAGAAAGTAGGAAATGAAGAAATCAATAGAGATCAATGGCAAGGGTTTAGATGTTAGCTAAGTAAAAAAGAAATCCTTTGAAATTTAGACATAGGGGCTTAGAAAAACATTGACCAAGAGCTAAATTCCTGTCACATAACTTACAGTAATTACAAGGGAGGGATAAATGTAATTGTGAGGAGTAAATAACTAATGGTATTAAAAACCCTAAATCTGCTTCTCTTTCTCTAACAGATCACATTCCTTTCAAACAAGGAACCTGCAAAGAATCTGTAGATTTACAGAATCAGCAAAGGTGAGATGTAACATTTCCTGGAACCAAGTGTACTGGTCTTCTACCACAGGACCAAGACATGCCCTATTCTATGAGGAAAAATATGAGATTCTGGTAGACTAAAACATTAGGACAATAAGTAGTGTGGTTAGTTTGCTACTGAAAAGTAAAAAAAAAAAAAATTTATCAAGTCTAGATAAACACCTATGAGTTCTGAAAGATTAAATATAAAATGGCTGAGCTGTAAGCAAAAATGTGAACCATCATTACAGCCAGTGAGTGAAAAGAAAGCAGTAAATATTTTAAAAAGTGGCAGTTGGGGGAATTACGAAAGTAAGCTACTTAGGTCAAATGCTTAAGTTTAATAAACATACTGAAATAAGGATTAATATAATTTTAAAGATCAGTTCTGAAGTCTAGACACAGCCGCTGGGTAGGTTTCTCCAGGGAAAGCAATTCAATCACCTATCACACTTTGAAATTACCAGAAAACCCTAAGAATTTCAAAAAGAACATCATCTCATCAAACAATACTCAGATGGTTAGAAGTATAGACAATCTTCAAAGGAGGAGTTTAGAAACATTTCTTAGCAACTCTGGGTAGCATTAGAAATATTCAGTCAGAGCGGATGCTCTTGAGGGATTTCAAGGGCAACAAGAACAGCTTTTGCAGAACTAAAAGGCTGAACCAGAAGCGTGTGACACTGTGGATGGGGACACAGTCACAGCTAAAGCGGGGGTGCTCAATGCCTTCATTACCTCACTCTTCTTCACCAAGGTCTCCCAGGCCTTTGAGACGACAGGCAGGGTTCAAGAAGGCAATCAACAACGAGCAGTAGGTGGTCAGGTAAATGCCAGCCAGACGAGGCAGGGGATTGTTTGGGATCTCTAGATCCACAGAAACTAGAGTGTCCTGGGAGAGCTGGCCCAAGTCCTTGCAAAGCCACCTGCTTTAATTTTTGCAGGGTGAAGCTGGCTAAGGGAGATCCCTTGCTACAGGAGAAAGAAAATGTCCAGACTATATTCAAAAAGTTAAAAAAGATGATTCATGGAGTTACTGCTGTTGTCCAGCTTCATGGAGTGAATCCTCTCAGAGCACATGAAGGAGAAGCAGCTGACTGCCAGTATTCAACACTGACTCACCAAAGGTAAGTCAATGACCAATTTGGATGCCTTCTAAACTACTAAAATTACTTCATTTGTGCACAAGACTAGAGATATTGACATAATTTACCTTAACTTTAGCAAGGCAGCATGCCTGTGTCCCACAGTATTCTTGTACCCAAATGAGGTCATTAGGTACGGCTGTGTGGGAGACCAGATTTGATAAATTCCCAATTGGATTGTCATGCTCACAGGTAGCTCACCTGCAGGCTGCTAACAGGTACTCCAGAGGTCTAACCTGGAACATGTCTTTACCAGTGACTCGGAGGAGGCAAGCGAGCACCCTCCCGTCAAGTTTGCAGATGACACGACATGGGGGGACCAGCCACCTGCTCAAGGACAGGCTGAAATTCAGATGGGCCTAGAAAGGCTGGAGGAATGGGGTGTGAAATTCAGCAAGCACAAATACAAAGCTCCGTACCTGGGGATAAATAAAACCCTGGCAGCAGTAGGCCTTGCTGAGAGTTTCTCCTTATTTTACCATTAGGCAAAGTGTTGTGCAAAGTGCTGACAGTCTGTCTATCTGTCAAAAGCATCACTGATGAAAGGCACTAGATGAATACAGCATTCTGTGTTCATCCATTCTGTTACTGCTGCTGCTGCCAGTACGCTCCTGTAATCAACTGGCAGTGCTCAGCAGTGCAATGAGCTGTCACAGGATGCAGACTGCAATGTCCTGTAATGTTATTTGTCATACTAGAAAAGTATACAAAAAGTATTTATCCAGTCTCCAATTTCTAGTGATAATACTTAGTAAAACTGCAATCATTACAAGACTCTGTATAACCAAATAATTTCTAATATAACAAGCATCAAAGCATTTTTTGGCTATATGATTGCTAAACAGTATACAATTGACAGGTGTAGCTGCTGCCTCAAATCAGCTAAAACCAGCACAAAAGAAGAAGAGCTCCTGTGTATATCGTGTGGCTATAAAAGCAACTTTGTTATTTTTAGAAGGGCAAACCAGCACAAGACATGAGCTATTAGTCTTGAAGTGTACTACAGTCAGGTATGGGAAGCAAACAGGCTGAGACGCAAGTGTGCTATCACACACAAAGGCACCACCAGCAGGGAAATAACAAGGAGAAGAATTATATCAACGTCTTCAGGAAGGCATGTTGTAGTTGCCAAGTCTGGCATTAACTAGAGTCTGCAGTGCCTCACTGTTAGATGTGCTATCCTGAAACACGGGATGCCTCTCAGCTGCCCTACTTGCATCTTTTCACAGTTGCAGGTGAGGTTCCATGCTGAGAAAATGATGACAAGAGGACAAAAGCAAGACAAATGTAAGTTTAAACTCTGTGGATGCGCTAAACGCTGCTGTTGGAAGCAAACTCAAAGTTCTGGTTCAGCTGACCATCTGCTGAGGAGCAGGAAGGAAGTTCGGGAGCCTTGGAGGTGTACAGGTGTATATTCTGCTGCATGGACAAGCTGCAAATCCAGCAAAGACCTATTACACGTCAGCGACTCCTTCCTCTCACACAAACATGTAAAAGGGGATCATAATATATATGATGTCCTTCAGAAGCTGTTTGTTTAATAACCCACAGCTCTGCAGACTATTGTTGAGACATTCAACATAGAAGCTACGGTACAGCAAAACAAAGAGAAATGACCAACTGTGAGAGAACTACGAGAATTATTAAACCACTGAGGTTCCCTTACAGAAGAAAGAATGCTTATAACTCCTTTGCCTCCAGCCCGGTTTATAGGTTACACGTTGTTTGGTGTACCTGCGTTCCTGGATTAAACAATTCATTCTCTTTTCAGACAAATGCATTTAGTGGACACGTAAATCCTCAGCCTCACTCTGTCACCCAGTCTCACCCGAAAGCTGCCACATCAGACCTCAAGACAAGGAAAAAGCGTTTGCCAAGCTAATTAATTCCTACAAGGGATCCTTTGATGCCCGAATTCTGATTCCATTACCCTCACAGAAATATAATTTTTCAATAGTTCTCAGTTGAACTATCTGTAAAACAAAACACTCGTTAGCATGAGGAAGCAAATGATAATCTCACATTTTTAAACTTTTTTCTCCTTGAATTTCTAATTTTGAAGCAATAAGGTAATGAATGATAAAAAGTGTTTGAGAATATAAAAAAGCACATATAGTTGAAAAAATTGTAAAAAAATAAGATACCTTTAACTGAGTTTGTATACAGCCAAATTCTACCTCTAGGGAAGTGACCATGCAGTCAGGTCATAATGCAGCTTATTTTTGTCTATCACTCATGCAGCACTGGGGGGAAAAATGTTATGTGTGGCCTTTACGGTAAAATTTTTTCTCATTGCAATTACTGGGATAATACCAATATTATCCCAGCATCAATATTGTCCTAAATTAACTAGACTAATAGGGCTATTCAGAGGAGGAATTGAGTCATTTGAGGAAGAATTATTAACAGATAGATGTATTTTTCAGCGTTTGTTGATTTTGCTTAGTACTCTACACCCTTCATCAGGCAGCAGTTGTCAGGTCACTTTCATTTTATAGCTTAGTACAAATCAATTACTTTGCAATTTGAAAAATTATCTCTGCCTCCAGCTAGAAGGAAAACATAGTAGGATTTGGATATGTTTCTTTCTCCAAAGCATACCCTCTTCTATAAATTCAAATCCTAGACTCAGAACTGGTAACATGTCCACATATACCAGCCAAAAGTGTTAAAAAAGTACACAGAAAAATGTTGAAAAGCAAAAGGTCAGCTTCATAAAGAAATAACCAAATTTCTTTTTAGGTGATAAAATACCACTGAGGTCGGAGACTTGGGGCATCCACATAGCTTTGTAGACCTGGGTTGTAGATCAATTCAGGCTAGCTATGCTAGACTAGAGCTGTCTGTAAGAACAGGTTACTAAATTTTCAGCAAAAAACAATGGATGTCATGGCCTACGCTGAAGTCTTTATTTATGACTAATTCAGATAAAACTTTCCAGTGCTTTTGTGCTTTTTTTTGTTCGTTTGTCTGGTTGGTTGGATTTTTTTCCCTAGGACAGTAAGGATTAATTCACAAGCAGATTTAGGTTTAGGGAACAGGGCAAATTAAGACAAGGGGTTTGACTGTTGTCAGCATCAGCCATGGCAGAAACCATATTAAATAAAAAAGATTAATGAACATGCATCGGGCAATATCTAATTACTGTGTTCTGTGCAACCCCACTGCAGAAATCCTGCAGTCAGTTGCACTGAGCCGTATAAAGCCTTGGGGACTTCTTAGCTTCGAGTGAATCATGGTTTAGCAAAATGCTGTGAAAAGAATGATCAGAAAGAAAGACCTGCTTTGCCACTGTGCCTCCGTTTTTGGAGGCGGAGGTCTCACCTATCAAATGAGAGACACTACTTATAACATGGAGAACATAATGGGAACTTCTGATTTACAGAAGATGAAAGATGCACACTTTCCTCCACAATATGTACAAAACTCTTAAGCTTCCACACTTTTAGAAGTGGATTGAACTTGAAACCACCTAAAACTAGGCTTTCAGATGGCAAATCCTTTGACTTCACTGTTCACCCCACTCTCCCAACCTTCCTACAAAATGTCAGTGCCCATGAGACAGTGGTGACACCCTTCTCTAATCCAGAAAAACAGTGCAGTAATTTGAGTAAAATCAATCTCTGCCAATGGACTCTAATTCAGTCCTAAAGGAATCATAAAATACAATAATGTCAACACTGGCTCAGTGATGAACTGCAGAGCATGAGCACCTATTAGAAATAGCTCAGGACTTCCAAATTTATTTGGCATTTATCAAGGTAAACCACTCCTACTTGCTATTATTTTGTGTTGCATTTGAGAAAGTGATCTAAAGATTTAAGATGAATAGAAATTATACTTTGCTTTGCTGCCACAGTGTTGTGGCATTTGAAATGCTGACTATCTTGATTGAAATGTCATCTGCAATGTGGGTCAAGTGTGAACAAAAGATGCATCCAAGAACTACTTTAGAACTTGAGCGCCTCTAATCTTGATATTGTATGTTGGCAGAAGGTGAAAAGCTGAGCTCCCAAAAGTATTAAGAGAAGCCATTTCTCTGGAAAAACAGATTTTGCACCCATTCTTTTTCTTCTAGTTTCTCTAAATTAATTTAAAAACTAAAAATTTGATTCAAATTGAACATTGAGGCAGAGCACAAATGCCATCAACTGAGGTTATACAGCAAAGATCTACTTTGAGAGTCTATAGAGAAAGGCAACACTTATCTCTCTAAGGGTTCCCCTTAGTGGATGGACTAATAAAATTGTGCATGCTTTGCTTCTCAAAACAGAGTTCTGGATACCATGAGGCATTGACTAGGAAGAGTGGCCCAGTCTTCACATCAGATGAGCAAGGGAAGCTGCAAGGGCTCTGAACACAGACCAGTTTCATATCCAAAAGCTGAAATGCAGTAACTACCAAATGTTTAATGGAAATGAAACATGCTGTGGGCTGCTTGGATCCTCCTATCTTTTGTAAAAGATATCACAAGGACCATACCTACAACAACACACTGTAATATCTGATGCTAGCTGGAAATCTGAAATGAAAAACTATTAACTACCTTTTATATCTGTGCAAACCCACTGACTTCAATTTCTTTCCTTTTTTCTGGCTTGTCTAAAGCTTACAAGCACTACTAGGAGAATCTGGATTTTTTTTTTTTTTAAAGCTTATACTCATTTCCATTCTGGTCTTGAAGGCTCCCCAAGGTACAATTTGAACTGTTAAAAAAAAAAATAAAAAAGGAAAAAGGGAGCATCAGCTTTTTTCTTTATTGCTTATTCATGTTTTCCATTTTGCAGTAATTCAGCACGGTAAACAAACATCCTCTCTTATGTGCTGGTTTAAGTTCCAATTTTGGCAGTTTCGTAAGCTAAAGTTTGATACTCACACCATACTTAGGATAACTTCATTCCCTAATGGATACTAAACACATCTAATCACTCTATTTTTGAGCTGGAAATGCTGTTGAAGAATGTCTGTTCTTTCATTCCAGCAGCTTTCCAGCTGCAACATTTTCTACTGAATAAAACATTTTCAGTGACTTTGCCCATAAATAATACAGCACAAAGACCAATGTAGTCCCAACTGTACATAATAACCTAAAATTCCATCCAGCATTTCTAGTGACATCATAATAAACGGCAAGAAAAAGCGAAAGATGTATTAAATTACAGTTTGGGTGTATTTTATTCTTATTTGTACATCATAAGAAAACAGACATTTGTCACAGTAATTTGAACACTTTTCTGGACTACTTCAAAACTAGAAGGGAGATGATTTCAAAGCAGAATACAGGAGCATATTTTACTCTTGTAAGGACAAACCGAATGAGTGAATATATCATTATTATTTATTTTGCATGTATAAATTTCCATATTGTTTCTTTACAGTGCTTAGTCAAATTTAAATATTTTTAAACTTCAAAAAATAAA
Source organism: Mystacornis crossleyi (assembly GCA_013400655.1). Classification (NCBI taxonomy): domain Eukaryota; kingdom Metazoa; phylum Chordata; class Aves; order Passeriformes; family Timaliidae; genus Mystacornis; species Mystacornis crossleyi. The sequence continues at coordinate 42,254 of VYZQ01026888.1, read as the reverse complement.
TCAACTTTCCTCAAAATATCAAGGTCAATGTTGACAAACATTGACACAGAAAATCATTTAGCTCCCATATAAATTTTGAAGGAATTATAATTGAGACTGCAGAGTCAAATGATTGGGTTGTGTCAAAATACCCCAGCAGTGTTGCATTATCTCAAAATCTGTTATTTAGAACACAAAAGAAAATGATAACTGGTAATACAACTGTATCAAGGGAATAATTTGCTCATGTGACTTTAATCTGTTTTATATATCTCTGTCTTAGAGTATGTAGCCCTCTAATAGATGGAAGTGATAAGGTTGCTACCTCAGAAAGGAAGGATAACAGCTATAAAAAATTTCCAGCTGGGAATAAGGACTGGAAAAGCCCGGGCAATTTGGGCCATGGAGCACCAACTTCTTCCTCCACCTCCATCACCCAAGAGTCAGGACATAAACATGCACTCAAAGTTAGGTACTGCTTCTGCTCTTGAGTCCGACTTGGGCTTCAATTGCAAATGAAACTTGTCTACTATTGCAGATGTTTATTTGTCGGCTGTCGCAGATGTTTACCAGCCTATGTGAAAGTCTGGCCTGGTTTTAGCACATAGAAAATCCTCACCTGGAGAAGTGCCTTTGTGCAAGCGCAGTGACTGCTGGCACGCAGTGCTGCTTGGTCCTGACCTGTGAATTCACAGGAGGCCAAGGCTCCCCCTGCTCAGTCTGTGGTAGTGGCTCACTGTCTCAAAGGGAATTTCAGAGAGGTGTTGAAAGCAGCTGAACTAGAGGCTGAAAGACCTTAGGTGATGATACACACAAGTCAGGGACTTGAATCAATGACTGCACTGGGAAAAGAGAATTTTCCTTAAGGTCAGTATTGAGCCTGACTTGAAGNCCTAAATTTGGCCAAAACCATCACAGTCAGGTTCTTACCTTTCTGAAGGAAGAAATACAGTGAAATGTGCCTCTCTTCTTTAAAGTCACTCTATGATTTTTGCGAAGAGGTATATATAGGAAAGGGTAATTTTGTCACTGTCACATTCACAGACTTGTAGCCTCAAGATAAACCTGCTATGACAAAATGGCCAGCTGTCCCTCATAGTGCTTGTCTAGCTAATGCGTCACTGTATTTTCTAGTCTCTGCTTTGACCCAGGAGTGAGCACTTGAAGGTGAAGGATGTCACTGGAGCCATAGAAGTGAGGATAACTCAGCATGCAGCTTGCTGAAGGAGAGGATACTAGAGTACAAAAAGGCAGACAGAGAGGGTAGGAGACCTAGAAAGGTTCCTGTGGCATGGAAAGATGACATGATCTTCAAAAAAAGACTGGAAGGTGTGACAGAAAGAGCTCACTGTAAAAGGGACAGGAGAAGACTGGGAGGGAGACCATTTCTGGGAGGCATGAAACAAAATAATGAATAGATGGAAAGAAGAGAATGATGTGATCTGCTTATGTAGTAAGAGAGCACCAGGGAGCAGAAGGAGCAAAGATTACCAGTGACTGAGTTTGTTACTGTTTGTTGCTGTTAACACATTCCTGCCTTGCCAAGAATAGGTGAAGTCAGCTTTGAGCCCCCCATACATTGAAGAAGCATTGGGTTCTTCCTGACCGAAGTGTCAGAACACAACTACTGTGGAATACATCTGAATGGGAAGCAGAGCTGGAGAACGCAGCAACAATTTATACTCTGCCATTTCAAATACTGATACTGTGTGGTCATGTCAAACACTTCTTTCAAACTATGTATGTGTGGAAACCTACATATATACGTCTGCCACTGGGAAAAGTACCTGCTAGAGGCCAACAATTCAAATCCTATAAACAAAGCGTCTCCAGGGAGACTGCCAGCGCATGGTATATTGTTATTTTTCTAACTTTGGAGCTACTTCTCAGGAGGATAAAAATTTATTCCTTTTCTCACATTTAAGTAGAACATTTATACCCCTCTGCATGTATATTTATGTTCGCCCTCCTTTCCCTTGAATCATTCTTTATCAACTTACTGGATGGAGTTCTCAATGCGTGTGATGGTGAGGAAAGCTGCTAGGTTGGCCGTGTAGGAGGAAGATGGTACTTTCTGAAGTAAATGGAATAATAAATGAACAGCGGATTTGGTCATCACAAAACTCTGCTAAAACTCTGTGGAGGGAGCACAGTCCAGCTAATTTAAAGTGCCTATAGACAGAGTTGGTCTGTAGTGCTTGACCCATCTTATTCTTACAAGTGTATTAAGAAGTT
>VYZQ01026888.1:6155-16400 GCA_013400655.1 Mystacornis crossleyi | reverse complement strand
ACTACCACAATAGCCGGTTGCCCTGTCAATGAAAATTATTTTCATTTGTCTGTATTCACAAGGATTAGTAAACAATAACGCTTCAGCTAATATAGTTTTTGTTATATTCAAACAATGTGAAATACAGGCTGACGTTATAAATGGATCTCTTACTCTTTTGCACTGAATTTCTGAGTTCTTCTGAGTCTTTATGTTTATATCAGCCTGTAAGTGTCATATATTTTGGTATCAACCTTTTTGAATGTGTTTCATTTTTCTGTCTAGCTAATTCAGGACAGTTCTGCTTGTTCTTGAAGGAGACATGTATCTATAGCTTTTCCTTACTCAGTAGGAGCCAAGTGAATATTTTATATTGTTCTGATGTATTCTATAGAATTTTTTTGAAAATCCACATGGTAGAGTGGTAAGGTGTCTATCTCTGTAAGTAATTCCTCCCACTGTCCAACTTTTGTGAATTCCTTTTTCTGAAGTCGCACAACAGTTTTGGTGCCCCCAGATGCTTTATACCACCAGCAGGTTTTACTGAGTTGCACCTCATATCCTTCCTACCACAGGGAGTGGATGCAGATCTCCTCAAATATATTCCTTTTCTTTCCTTCCTCTTTTTTTTTTTTTTCCCCTTCCCTATTGAATTCTGCTATTTTTGTCACCTGGTCCCACTTCTTTTCATCTAACTTCTTCCTCAACTTCATGCTGAATTAAGCCCTCCTTAAGCACTCATTTTCATTGACTGGTCAAAAAATATTTTTCTTTTTAAGCTAACTGAGCATCTATCGAAGGGCTCCCTTGTGGGCTACCACTCTGGACCTGTGAGTTAGGAAATTTCAGGAAACCAGGTAACACAGGCTTCCTTGGATAAACATGAGGCAAACAATTCAGGTAACAACTGTTCAGAGTGAGGTGTGTTAAACTGGCTGTGCCTCCTTTGAACCTCAGCTGGGCAGTCTCCTAGGAAGTTTTTAGGCACTCATGTTGGGAGTACAGCAGGGATGCTCAGGCTAATAAACCTGTGTAGAATGACTCAAATTCATGCAGTAAAGAAAGTAATTCACAAGTTCTAACCTAACAGGAAGACAGATGTAATGAGTCTTGTTCTGTAACAGAGCAACTGCTCTCTCACAGCTGGATTCCCTAAGCACTTACACTGGGGATATTTTGGACAAAAAGATAGCTTTAGAACCCACCCACATACATTCAGAAAACTTCCGTGGGTCTCAGCTACTCTGAAGTACTTGGTTTCATTAGAAAAAAAAAAAATCACAAAAAACCTGAAGCAATCTCTTCAGCGCTCTTCAGCTGGCCATCACTTCTCAATGCAATGATAATTTTACAAGTAATAGCTCTATGTTTATGTGTTTAAAATCACTCTTCTTGTGGATAGTCTCAGCTTAAGCTTTTATTCTTTTTTTGGATAATGACATTAATTTAGCTTTTTTTTTCCCTTCTAGGAGCTTTATACTTGATTTTTATGGATACCTTTAGCTTTTATGGATGTCATCTGATCGTTTTGAAACAAGAATAATGTAATGCTAAATCACATGTTGCCAGTGTTACGTAAATATGACACCTTTATCTACAGTATTCCATCCAAATTCAAGTTAAAGTACAGAGAGCTGTCTGTGAGTTTGGGGCTGTAGTGTCCATGGCTTTTTGTAGAGGAGATGTTCCGTGAAATTAAAACAGGTGTACCTGCAGTGCCAGCAGTGACTGAGGAACAATTACATGGATAAACAAGAAGGTGTTCATTCTGTTTTGCTGTCGAGCGTTATTATCTAAACCCCCTTTTGCTCTTATATTAAGCTATGTCTTATTCCACTTTGCATTACAACCCCAACTTGTAGACCAGAATCCTAAGTAGTATATACCCAGCCAACATCTGCAGTCCCTGGTGTCTTTAGGATGGCATGGTTAAAACTCTGCCAGAAGAGTAAGATTGTGAAGGACTTGGGAATATAAGAATTGGGGAACAGCCTGGGCTACACCAGATGCAAGAGGGGATTGAGAAAGCAATCAGGAAGGCCAGAGAAGCTTGAATCTAAAAATTAAATAGGAAAATTGAAATAAATCAGAAGAGGGAGGAAAGAATATCAGACACAGTAAGATGGTTTAGCATTACTGACTAGTCTAAACTTAGTTCAAAATCCAAATCCCAGCATCCTCTACCTACATAAGAACATAACACTTGTTAATGTTGAATAATTCTCCAGCAAATGATGAGCAATACTTTTTTTTTACTCAGAGAAAAATCACCTTTCTGTAATGACACAACAACAAATCACAACAAGCTAGCCTGTAAGTGCTCTGAACTTCTCAGAGTTCCCACACAGGGCAGCCAAATATCTAGGAAATCTTCTAGTACAAGGCTTTACAGTGCTCCCAGTTCCTTGTGGGCTGGGGGAGGGAGGCAGGGGAGAGGAAGGTCTCTACAGCAATGGGGAGCATGTATAGGTTTTCCCTCGGAGGCAGAGCCTCCCTCTGTCTCTTACCTTGTTGCACGAAGGATCCATAGACAAACCACATGGAGTTGTAGAGAGTTGTAGACGTCATGGAGCCCATCTGAAGGCGCGGGGGGTTGAGCCAGTTCAAGAGGTAGACCAGGAGCCCTACTAAGAGCACCGTGCCAGCAATGCAGGCCCACAGGGAGAGGTCAAATGGGGCCAGGCAGGCAAACATATCCATGGTCTTCTCTGCCTTCCGGAGCAGCACACCCACCGAGTAGTCCATGTAACGTGTTGTGAAGTCCACCACGTTTTCCCTGTCCGGGGTGATGGTTAGGGCAGAGATTCCTATGTCAGCTCTCTGAGGGGAGGAAGAGAAAACAACGTGCATAAGTAGGAGCTATGAAAATCATCTTTGTTCCTCTTTGATTTATAGCAGCTAAGCTCAGGGAGAATCAGATGCCAAGACCAAGGTCTTCAGCACCGTACGTGGGAGCGCAGAAATGAGACTAAGGCATGAACAGAGTAGATATACCATGTGTCTTAGTTTCTGCGAGCAAACATCACTTGGTGGACTTTGGCACATCAACTCTCCGTGTTGTTATTTTCCAAGAAATCAAAATATTACAAATATAGATAATACCTGGAGGAAGTCTACTTTTTGGCTTACTAAAGTCATCACTGCCGTTGTGGCAAAAGGCAGATTTTGTGCACAGAAGATCCAATCATAGGAAATTAGTTGCCTGATAGAGCCAAAATTATAAAATATTTTCATGATTTGATGATCAGGACAACGGGCTATTACCCTAGGAGCACCTGAAATTCCATAAAACATCAATTTTATCTGAAAAATCTAAAATGCAGAGGAGCAGATACTGCATGCAGTTCCTTTACTATTAATTCCTCTACGTCCTCCTGATAAGCAATTCCTCCAGCAATGATAACCTGCCCTGCAGCTATCTTGGACTTCCTTTGAGCCATTTCCATTTGTTTTTTTTAATAATTTAAAGAACCTATTTTAGATGAAAAGAGGATGAATAACATTTCTTGATCTAATCATTGTATTTCACAGTATGTATTAGGTCTCCAGAGACGCCAAGCACAAATATAGCAGGTATTACTTTACTTTTTAGAGGTACAATTACAACTTCAGTGAAAACAAGAAAGGTCATTTAAGGCAGACACAGACAGACAACAGAAACAGACAAATGGAATACCATTTTAAAAAGCCCAAATACTGAGCAATAAGACTGTGAATTCTAGATGTTTTAATATGACAAAAGAGTACTTAAAATATTTAAACTTTTACTACCTTGATTTAATCCATTTTTGTTCTGCCTGAAGCAGTGAGGGGTCCTTTGGAAGGGGGTGAGGAGAGCACAAAAACTTGAGATTACTGATTCAAATTTTATTAAATCTCTTGAATTTCTTTCTTCTTGCCCAGAGGAGGCAGAGATTCCTAGTTCCTTAAATACATGATTTGAAATATTGAGTGGGAAGGTATGGCAGCTGAAAGTGATGAGAAACTTTTGTAAATCAACTGGGCTCTTATAATATAATGTGCAAAGCACTCTGCGGCCCATGGTACAAACGTACTCCTAATCACAGGGCTCTTAAGACTTCAGTTTAAATGATGTTATTTTAGCTTTATATTGATTGTTCACAACGGCTTGAGAAAGTGGCAGAGCCTAGCTGGAAGCCTGATGATTTGGTCAAAGAAGGGTTTGAAAATATTGATTTTCTTAAAGGCTATGAATTAGAGCTTCAGCTTTAATTTGTGCATTAAATTCTCCAGTGTCATAAGTGAAGTTGTGTTGATGAGCACAGCCGAAAGTATGGCTTCATGAATTCACTTCAGGTCCCTTCCTATCAAATTCTTATGAGTGATGATTCAACTGCCCTTGGCCCATGGGCAGCAGCAGACTCAGTCAGTAATCAGAATTGTCCATGGAAATGTTCAGGTTACCTGAATCTCTCTATCCTCTCATTATATAACTTCTGTTCAACGAGTGACTCAAGTGATTCACAGCATCTGCTGACAGCCAAGTCCTAGCTCCAGTGAGCAAGATGCAAACCAGCCAGCATTTGAACTGTTTTCCACAACTTTGAAATATGTTTTAAAAATAATTTACAAATATAAAAGTCCCATAGTTGTCAAACAGGAAATTATGATTGTATTTAATGAATAGCTTAGGTTTGGGGCTTTTTCTCTGATTGTATATGAAAAAGCAAAATAGGAATTTACAGGTAAAGGAGGACATGTGGAAAAAAAAGTCCTAGACTCAGTTGCTGCTCATTAATTTAGCTGGGTTATTAATTATCAGCATATTACTAAAAACACTTCCCTACCATACTAGATCATTGAGTTCCTAATTCAAGCTGCATTGCTGTAAGATGCTTAAAGATTCTCCACTGAAAAACAATGTACAGCAGTAAAGATACTTTTACCAAACAGTAGTTGAGTGTATGACTAATAGATTTTGTTTCTGCTTTCCCCCCACTTTTTACAGCAAAACATTTTTTTTCCCATTAAATACATTGAAGAGCATTAAATGAAAAAAACAGGCCACATGGAAATGCTACTTCTAATTTGCATCTCTGCAAGCAGTCTCTCTGTATTGCCCAGAATTATGGTTGCACTCCAGTTATCAACCAGATATGACAGTGAACAATATTGTGCTAATGGAAATGTCGCATTTCCTTTGTTGTACTGCAGCAACAATTGTGATATAATTATGCCTTGCCACTTTATATGCTACATATATAATTGAGGCTTTGAGGTGACCTAATTGCAGCCTTCCAGTATCCGAAGGAATCCTATAAGAAAGACAGAGAGAGACTTTTTTACAATGGCCTGGAGTGACAGGATGGGGGGAAATGTCTTCAAACTGAAGGAGAGTAGGTTTAGACTGGATATTAGAAAGAAATTCTTTACTGTGAGGGTGGTGAGACACTGCCAGAGAAGCTGTGGGTGCCCCAGCCCTGGAAGTGCTCAAGGAAGGACTCTGAGCAACCTGATCCAGTGCAAGATGTCCTGCCCATGGCAGCAGGGTTGGAATTAGATGATCTTTAAGCCATTCTGTGATTCTTTATGTCTTTATTTGTTGAGAGATAGTAAAGTGAAAAACAGAAAGGAGAGAGAGAAATCCTGACTTCTTAGCACTCTGGTGTTTAGCTGTTTTGGGGAAAAAAAAAAAAAGCTACACTGAAATATGACAACTCATATTCTTAGCTTACTAAATTGGCTCATAAAGACCAGTTTCACAGAAAACTACACTTTTAGCACAAAACCAAACTTAAACTTCACTTGATACTTGATTTGCTGATGGTGAGCATTCTTGATTACATATAGATTCTGTCATCTTGTTTCAAAATTGGAAGACGGAAAAAATTAAATGCTTGTCATTAACATGTCAGATTGGATCAGAGAAGACAGCAGTTTGAAGAAGTAAAGGTTAACTTAGTGCTTTTGAGATAGAAAGGCAAATGCATGCAATTATGTCAATATTTAGATATAAAGCTGCCAATGTGAATTATAAACATGTATAGCTCTCCACTCACTAAGTTTTTGCACTGCCAAAATCAAGCAAACATCATATGTCTTACACGTTTCTCATGAATGAAACTGTGACTCCTGAAACAGACTGACAAAAAAACCCAGAGGGCATTATTTTGCTCTGTGTGACCTGCATAGGAATTTATATTTATCTTCCTTAGCAGCAGTTCTCCTGAGGCCATTGTAGAGCAACATAACCAGAATGAGAAAATCCTAAAGAAATGACCAAATGGGTCTGATAGCATTTCTACTGGTGTCACAGAACCAGCTTATCAGCAAAGCCTAGAAATCCCTGAAATGTCCCTAAGCTACTGCTGGAGCAAGCACATCTCATACACATGGAAACCAACCCTTTGATGATTCCTGTGGTACATGATCAAAAACAGGGAAAATAAATGAACCTGTTCTAAACTGGTCCTGTGAGGCCCTTCATTTTATCTATTTTCAATGTTAAATCAAGTTTCAACAAATGCTAGAAGTGATAAAATGCAGTCCCACATTACACAGTTATTAACACGGACATGCAAAAATCAATCCGAGAGACATTTTTACTCAAGTTAACACACACAGATCCAAATAATTCTCCTTTTACTCAGCTATTATTTTTTTCTTCTCACTTTGTCCTTCCTGTATGGTTTCTTCCTTCTTATGATACCCCCCTTGGAAAGGTGTAATAAAAAAAGAGCATCATAAGAGGCTTCTACTTGATTTGCAGTTTCTCTTAGAAATGATTAAGCACATTTTCTGATGGACCTCAGTGGAATCAGGCTGTTTTCCCTATGCTATTTGCTTCCTCATGGCTTCTCATTGGAAAAAAATCCTCACAACCAAGGTAGCATGTCAAGATGTGAAAAGCAATGGTTGATGGATGTGAATATCACCAGAAAGCCCAGTCATGCTGGAAAGCCTAGTGTGCTCTCCCAAAAGTGACATTAGCCACTTCTCTTGCCTGTCACACAAGCTTATCCCTCAGGCAATCTGGATAGAGGGCAACCAAAGGAATCACTGTGAGAAGACACAGATAATTAACAGTAAAAGAAAGATTTGTGGTAAAGCACTGCTCCCTTGAGATGGTTTTAGCCTCTCCACAGAGGGCTGCTGCTCTCTGAACTAATCCTGTTTGTGAGATGAAGCTCTCCAAGATGCAGTGAGAACCCTGGTCATTCTTCAGAAGGACAAGAGCACCTCGTGCTTCACTCAAAGAGCATTATTCTCTGACGACCATCTATTTCGGATGTTTAGCAAACAGAAACCTTTGTATAGCATGGTTACACTCAGGTTGTTTTGACTAGAAAAGGTGCATGGATCAAGTTTGTACCTAGTATAGGTCTTGAGAGTCAAAGGAGGGGAAGCTTGAATAAGTTTCCAAGTTCAAATTAAAGACCACTTACTATGTTCTGCTGATTCCAGCTCCTATTTTAGCAGCCAACAGAAACCTTGTCTTCAAAGCTGGAACAGACTGAACTTGGCACAGTGTCATGTCTGCAAAGCCAGCTGTGGGCCCAGGGCATGTGCTTGGCACAGCTGGGCTCCTGCCCTGCCATGCAACTCCAGCAGCGCTGCTGCAAACAAGATCAGCCTGGGACTGCTCTCCCTGATACCAGGACCTGCACCAGAGACTGCTGCATGCTGAAGATGGTTAATGAAAGCACTGAATATTGATCTTGAACACAGAAATCATGCGGTTGCTACAGCAACTGCTATTTCATGTGGCACATCTTCTGTAGTGGCCACAGACACTCTTCTCAACGAGATGCTCTCTACAACTACCTGGAAGGAGGCTGTAGCAAGGCGGGGGGATCCATCTCCTCCGTAACAAGCAATAGGACAAGAGGAAATCACCTCAAGTTGTTGAGATGTTTGGGAAAACTTCATTCACTGAAAAGGTGGCCAAGCATTGGAACAGGCTGCCCAGAAAAGTGGTTGAGCCACCCTCCTTGGAGGGATTTAAAAGACAAATAGATGCAGCGCTTTGGTACGTGGTTTAGTGATCGACTTGGTAGTGCTGGGTTAGCAGTTGGACTTGATGATCTTAAAGGTCTTTTCCAAGCTAAATGGTTGTATGATCTGTGCACTCAAAAAGAAGGTGGCAGCTATTTTCCATTACCCTTGAGTGAGACATGTCTCTTGCAGAACTCATTCCTGGCTGACACACTAACAGGCAAAGAGTACTCCCACTGTTCCTGGAATTCCTCCACTTGTTGGCCAGACTATCATGTAACACTTGGTTGAGAAAACAAGGAAATGCTGTGTTTCAAACAGGTTAGGCCCTTCATTTAAAACTATTCTCTGCTCCTTTACTTCCCCTTATAAAGCTGCCAAGGGGATGGAAATTTGGGGTCTGGGAGCAGAAGTCAGTTCACAGTAAATAAAGCAAGCAGCCTTTCAAGAACAGCTTGCACTTGGTGAGGGGTAGATAGACGCTGGCTGCTCGCCCAGAGGTTCTTTTGCCTTGAGAGGGAGAGAGAATGGGAGAGAAGGACACAGTGAACCTTTACTGCTAATTAATTATATAAGGGTAAGGAAGATGAAAAATTATACAGTGCCACAGTACAGGGAATACATGGGTTTTGAATTCCAAATGCAGTTTCATTAACTCTTCATGCACTGTAACGGTACAGAAAGATTTAATATCCACGAAGGTTGATTTACCAAAAAGTTGTAACAGACTGGTGAATCTGTTGCACGTGAGACATCGATTTACAGATCTGGGTGGTTGCCACCTTCAACGAGCTACTCATTTGAACCCCTGCCTGCCAAGGGGACAAGAATACCATACATGTTTCTCCTTTGAGCCATTTCAGTTGTTATGACTTCTGCCTTATGAATCATTCATTGCCAAGAAACCGAAAACATTCCAGGTCCACTTCCATTTCCAGACCATCTAGGATTAAGACCCCTCCAGTCTGTGTTATGCAGTGGCCTGATGAGTACTGTAGAGAGTGGGGTGTAGCATAACATCAGATTTAGAGGCAGAAAGAATGGTTAAAAATAAATCAGTGGGCCATTGTGGTGCTACATCTCAAAATTAGATGAGGGATTTTTAGTTGTCAAGGTTTAGAAGACGATGGAAAATCTACTTTTCTAACTGTGTCCAGCTTACCATTTGTGAGTACAGAATTCCACCTTCCAGCTTCATAAGGACACAGGGAGATGGCAAAGGAAGTTTATTGTTGCAGTGTAGTTGTATGAAAGGTGCTACGGGTACAGAATGAGTAGCTGGCTTTTTCATTTCCAACTGTCCTCCTGCTGCTCAGGAAGGCAGAATAAGTTAAACCTATCAGTAATTTTTAACTCATGGAGGATAATATTTTATTTTTTTTTTAATTATTTTCTTTTCCTTTATTACAAGACTTAGGTCCGGTATCTGACCACGATGCTCCTTTCTGTTTGCTGGGCTTATGAATAAAATTCTACCTGCAGGTTTGGAAAAACACTTCTATAGCCAATGTCTAAGTTATTTACATGAGTATCTACTGCAGTTCTTTAAGGAAGCACAAAAAATGTAGGTCTGTATAGCTGTAAAAGCTGCCTCCACGTGTTAATTAAGAGCAAATAAAATACATATATTCATGGTACACATGAGGCACCAGCAGAATAGAGTCTGCCCAGTCTTCTCTCTCTGTTTGCAGGGAGAAACTGCAAACAAGATGAGAGGGCTGGGCAAAAAGAAAAAAAAGTAAAATATTGCATATGCATTTGGTACAATTTATTTATGACATAATAATGAACAATTAATGTTAAATTAAGTACACTAAATGGTTTATTAATTACAGAATAGATAATGTATTACTCCTGATTCATACATCTATATAATGTGCTACTACATATCAATAAAACATTTTCTGTTGATTATATACTTCATATATTCATCACACCAACATTTTTCTAAGTGCTATACATTATTTATGTAATGTATCACTAATTACTGGAACACCATTTTTTCCTCTTTTGAACAGCCTCTTCAACTCATTTGTGTCAGGTCTTGCCAAACTAATTAGGATGCTTTGCGTCCCATTATTTGACTACATTTAGATTTTTCTTTGGTAGGAAGAAAAGAGATTGCCCTGCTTCTTAAACAGTTACTAGCAGTGTTATTTCCAGCTTTTTTTGGTACTGCCCAATGCACACTACTAAAGTGCTGGCAAAGTGCAATAAACAAAGTGTTACCAGTTATTCAGAGAAAAGGCTACTCGCTGATGCAAACAGAACATAGCACATATTGCTTATCTTTATCACACAGCCTTACTT
>VYZQ01026886.1:0-13808 GCA_013400655.1 Mystacornis crossleyi | reverse complement strand
CTGGTTTTTAATATCTGCCAAAGAGCAAATGACAGATATGTCTTCTGTGTACTAAGCCATCAATCCAAAGTGTAGTGCTGTTGGACCTGTAATAGTCTAGGGATATAAGTGAGGTAAATTTCCAGAGGGAGATAATATCTTTAATAAAATGATGGGGGAATAGATTTTTTGAGGAAAAAAGGCCATAAAATACTTTGTCTCAGAGTGACTAACTGCCTGTTTCTGCCTCACTCTCACAATGTCAAGGATTGTATCATCTCTTGCCACTATTCCCCTCTATTAACTATCCTATTTTCTGAAAGTATCTGTTTGCTTAATGAAATGGAATTGAAGGTGTTTGTTTAGATGTGCTTTATTTGGAATTGACTGTATTTTAGACATCTACTAAGAATTTCTTCCTTTTTTCCAGCTATTTCAATTGGTCCAATAAACTATATTACTTCTCCCTAAGAAATCTGTTTATTAAGCAACAAGATTGGTAAGTGATTGTTAGTCTCTTTGGTGGAGGAATTCATACCTCACTTGTACTTTTCACTATACTGAAGCTAAAGCCCTTTGTGAGCTTCTGTACTCAGTATGATGACCTTCACGCAAAAGAATCAGTTAAACTAGAGAGTCTATTTGTTTTTATTTTATCAGCAGTAAGTATTTTAAGTTAAAGAAACTTTATTTACCTTAGATTACACTTAGTTTATGACATAGCTAACAAGAATGGAATAGCAGTGTACAAGGCATTGCTGTTTAGTATGCAAAATCGTTATCCCAGCCTTCAAGAACCTTGTTAATATGTAACCTATCTTCAATTATGCAGATGAGGTAGTGCACTTTGAGACATTCCTGTTCACTCTTTTGTGATCTGTGACAGATTTTTATTATAAGAACTGTTTATAAAATATACTGAGAAACAGCTTAATATGTTGATATAATTGAACTTATATATTGTTAACACAAAGGAAGATATGTGGGAGTCATTAAATTGCTTGTGCGCAAGTTAGAAGGATTATGGCTGTCTTAAAAACACCCATTGTTATAACTAATTTTTCATTCAAACATAGAAGAGCATTAACTGTGATTCTGATGACTTTGAAAAATCTCTTAGTCCAAACAGCTATATGCAAAGATACTTGTGTGTTTAACATTTGTTACTAGATATTTTGTCTATTTGTTAGAATTATTCAGAAGAAAGTATTCTCTTGGGAAAAAATTTTTTTACCATAGCTTGCCAGGGAAATTGCTAACAGAAACAAAAGCCAGTGCTTAGACTGACACGTAGTGATAGAGAAGCCTATAAAGAGCCTCTGTGGGCTTAATATGAAACAACACTTTTAGACGTGACAGATTATGGTCAGGAGTTCTCCAGAACTGAAGAGACCATGGCCTTCCCTTAGAGTGGCATATGAATGAGATTAGAGAAGGAAGAACACTTGATAACTTTTTATTGCTCTTTGTATTTTCACCGTGTGACAGCACAACAGGGATAATAACTTCCACCGTGTTTCTATTTGCACTGCTAAAGGAAAGAGTGGCGAGAAGCCATCAGACCTTTCTGCTCCCAGCCTCTTGCCCTGATGTAATTGGAAAGCACATGACCTTCAAAGACAAAGAGGACTGAGGTGTAGAGCTGGGTTGCAAATACCATTCACTCAAGGAAGATCATGAGAGTGCAAACATTTAAAAATTGCATTATGTTGAAAGGTATTTCAAGGGTAGATGTAGCATTAATAGCAGCTATATAAGCAGCTAAAACAGCAAGGCGATCAAAAAGGGATTGGTTATATTTGAAATGTAGCTATTTCAATGACCATCTGAAAGTTATTTTGGAAACATCATGTTTATTCAACAAAACAGTTGCTTTGTTAGGCAGTAACCCAGTTCCTTGGTGAATAAACTTGAAGAAAATTACCTTGTTGTGAAAGTACTGTTGTCTTATGGAAAAATATGGTAATGGTCTTCATACAACAGGAGGACAGCAAATATTTGTGTTGCTAACTTTTCCTGCTGCTTTAGGAAGCATTACAAAGATCTAGTTAGAAGTCAAAAAGTCTTTGTCATTATAAAATCTGAAGTGAGAAACCATCTGGGAGGAACACAGCGTAGTCTAGGCTGGGGTGACAAAGCATCTGTTTTGGACCCTGTGCACAGTGTGAATGGTTTGAAAACACTACAAGGAAAAATAAAAAGATTCTTTAGAGCTGAGTTTTCTATAAGTGTATGTAAATGTTCATGCGAAAAAAAAATCAGTCTGTTTCTTTAAAGACTGTCATTCAACATCCTATGGAGCAAAAGTAAAATCATGCTAAGAGCTGGTTTCCATCTTCTTTCTTTTCTCTAGTGCCCCATGGCCCAAAACCCAAATTTTGAAATATGGGATTGTACAAGCAACAACTTATTTGAAAGTTTTAGAAAAAAAAGGAAAAGTAAATTAAAATATCACCAAAATCATTATATTTTTGGTCAGAGTAATATTTTTTGCACATTTAGAAAGTATGGAAATTTCAGTGTCAATGGTAAGATAATCCAAACTACTTCCCTACCAAGTACAACCACTGTTGCAATTAAAAATTCTTTTAGACAGTGTGACAGAGACTGTCACACTGTTTTGTAGTGGTCCAGATTTTTGACATGTTTAACTATTGCCAGGCATAGATTTCGGGCATTTACAGATCTAGAGCAACCTTCTCACTCCTTGCCTCTCTAGCTGTGCAGCTTGCTTTGTACAGTCTGCTTTTTGCCATGTGCCATCTCACTGTTCTGTAGGTTTGGCTCTATGTCCAAAGCAAATATTTCTGGCTGCATCTAGACTTACAGATAAAGATAAGCACACACTACAAGATCAGTCCCCATCCAGATCACAAAACAGCTGAAGTACAGCATGGCCCATGTGGATTACTTTGGGACAGCACATTACATGTAGATAACTTTGAGAGGTAACCTACGAGGAGTGACTGATGTCTTCTAGGGTTTACCTCACTAGAGTGGTAGATCATATCCTTAACCTTTCAGCTTCTCCGATGTTTCAGAATCACCATTTGCAAAAACTTAGATTTTCACATAAATTTTTCTGCATTTTGGAATATCATCCTTCATTCTGTAAAGCAGGCAATCTCTTCTCTTTTAAAAAAAAATATTCTTCAAATTTTGTTCAGTCAGCCTTAGCGTGTTGCTCTCTCTGCCCTTGCTACTTTATTCTTAATGCACTCCCAGGATGAGTGCTCGTAGCTTTGTATAAAGGAGTTAAATGCTGTTTCACATGCCAGGTTGCAAGTTCACATACTTTCTAATCTACTGCTGACAGTGTTTTCCCATTTGACAGCAGATGTCCTGTCAAAAGTCTGTGACAGCCAATACACTAAGAAATGTTGCTTCCCAGTAAAACAAAAAGAAAATAACAACCAGTTTTGTCACAGTATTTACTGAGTTCACCAGAGAGGTAACTGGATGGAACTAAAGGACCAGTACATCCAGGAGAGATCAGCTTATTATTATGAACTGCATAATATCTGCAACTTCTATTAGCATATAATTGACTGGTTTTTCTTTACTATCTAAGCGGAGTGCCTATAACTCATCATTATAGAGGATAACTGACCTTGGCACTCCACACATGCTGTACAAGAGTATATGCCATAGAAAAACTAGGAACTCTAAAAAATGAGACAACTGACTTCTTTTCTGTAAGACTCTATTTTAACATCCTGTGTGAATGAAACAAACTGCAAACAGTCCCTCTTTTCTCTTGACATGAACAAGAGTTGAAGAATGTTATTGTCTCTGTTGAACTTGTTCTCTGCTGTGCTCTAAAGAGGACATAATACCACTGGTTGTGGCTTGGGTTGTAACCCAAAGTGAACTGGATTATATTTTAAAAACGTTTTCTGCTATATACAAATTTCCCTTGTACACTGAAAAATTCAAATTAAAGAAGATGCTTCCTTCAACAATCTATTTTTCTTGAATTAATTTGTTCTGCTATGTGTTAAGGTTGCGCTATGCATTTATTACTAATTCCTCTGTAAATGTCACTGAGACTCTTTTCAGGTTGGTATAGATATCTAGATTTTCATCACAAACTGAGCACAATTGTCTATAGCACTGGTAAACGACACAGATAAGGAAGACAACATTAACTAATGGAACCTCAGGTGAAATATAGACTTTGAGGAATTACTAGTTTAGTAATTAATAAGGCCAACAGCAAGCTAAACCGTATGGATATAATTTTAACTTGACTACTAATGAACAAAATATTTCATAGAATCACAGAATATACTGAGTTGGAAGGAGCCCAGTCAAGATCGAGTCCAAATCCTGGCCCTGCGCAGGACACTGCTAGAGTCACACCATGTGCCTCAGAGTGTTATGCTATATACTGTATTCCTTCATCAGTTATCCTATTTGAACTCCTGAGTTAGAGGTTTAAAACAGTTCTATCTCAGGGGGAAAATCCATTAGTTTAATACTGGTTTATTAATATGTGAATGTGCTATTATTGCCAAGGCTAAGAGTAGCAAAGGCACCATTAATTTTGTTTCTCCCCACCCCTCTTTCCCTCTGCACAGAACCATCCCCAAGGATCACCATGTGCCCAGGAGTATTCTCCAAATGCTTCTTGAACTCTGTCAGTCTTGGTGCTGTGACCACTTCCCTGGGAGCCTGTTCCAGTACCCAACCACCCACTGGAGGAAGAATCTGTCCCTGCTATCACATCGAAACCTCCTCTGACTCAGCTTCATGCGGTTTCCTCTAGTCCTGTCAGTCCTGTCACTGATCATGAGAGTGAAGAGATCAGTACCTGCCCCTTTTTTTCTCCTCATTATGATGTTGAAGACAGCAATAAGGTCTCCCCTCAGTCTCCTCTTCTCCAGGCTAAAGAGACCAAGTGACCTCAGAAGCTCTTCATACGGCTCTTCCTCAAGGCCCTTCACCATCTTTGTTTCCCTCCTTTGGACACTTTCTAACGGCTTTAGATCCTTCTTACACTGTGGCACCCAAAGCTGCACACAGGACTCAAGGCGAGGCTGCACCAGCACAGAGTAGAGCAGGACAATCCCCTCCCTTGCCTGGCTGGCGATGCCGTGCCTGACGCCCCCCAGGACACTCTTGGCCCTCCTGGCTGCCAGAGCACTGCTGACTGATGCTCAGCTTTCCACTGACCAGGATGCCCTGGTCCCTTTCTGTAGCGCTGCTTTCCAGCATCTCATTCCCCAGTCTGTCTGTACATCCAGGGTTGCTCCATTCCAGGTGCAGAATCCAGGACCTGCCTTTGTTAAACTTCATACAATTGGTGATTGCCCATCTCTTACTTGTCGAAGTCTCTCTGCAGGGTCTCTCTGCCCTCAAGAGAGTTGGCAACTCTTCACAACTTGTCATCATTTGCAAACTTACTTAGTATCCGTTCAAGTCCTGCGTACAAATCCTTACGGAAGATGTTGAAAAAAACTGGGCTGAGGATGGAGCCCTACTTCCTAGGATAGCATTTAAAGCCAGCTTCAGATAGGAGAATACCAGTACTGAAATTTATATTCAAAAGATATTTTTGTTTACTAATATTTTGAAGATGAGATTGTACTCATAAATATAGAACAGATAAAATAAATTTTTCTAGAACTAATGTGCTTTAGGATTGATGAATTGGCAACAATTAACACCAAACACACTGTAATAAAATGTTCATGAAGTTTATTATTTGCCATTCTTATCAACTAATTAAAAACGTCTTCAGGGTTGGATGTATAATAAATGGGTTGGAAAGAAAGAGAGAATGGATATAAACACATTTTATCCCCTTGAATATTACAATGACTGTTGACTCATGGCACATTAATTCATGCTATAGAAAAGAGCAGTGAGATTATAAAAAGAGTTATACATTACAGTGTGAACTCTGGGTATATTAGGCACTCTAGATGTAAGTTAAATTTATATGTTGAGATGTAATTACTGTGGTGAATTATACTTCTAAAGTGGAGGCCATATGAAACTACTTGGTGTCACTAGCTAGCATTAAAAAATAAGAGCTTATTCTGCTTCATCTCAGCAAACCTGAGAGACTAAAACCTGTTCCCTTTCCCACTTTTGTATGAGACTAATGAGCTCAGAAGTGATTTCCTATCCAGCGAGCTCTGATCATGTCTTTGGGTACTACTTTCTATGGAGACCCTTGCCAAGTAAAAGAACTATTTTCAGGGCAAGCTTTCCAGTGACCTTTAGAGCAAATGAATAGAAAAGTGCAAGACAGAACATAAGAATAAGATCTGAATGAGTCACAACACGTTACTTAATCTTATCCCTGAGTCAAGGTCTGCACATATTCATAGAATAGAAACTATCATAGAATGGTCTGGGTTGCAATGGACATTAAAAACCATCTAGTTCCAAATCAACCCCCCTGCCATGGCCGGGGGCACCTTTCATTACATCAGGTTGCTCAAAACTCAATCAAATAGGGCCTTGGACACTTCCAGAGAGGGGGTATCCACAACTTCACTGGGCTACCTGTTCCAGTGCCTCACCACTCTCACAGTAAAGAATTTCTTCCTAATATATAATCCAAACCTACTCTCTAAGTTTGAATTTATTCCTCATTCTGTCACTACATGCTCTTGTAAATAGTCACTCTCCATCTTTCTTTTGGGCTCCCTCTCAGTACTGGAAATCTGCAATTAGCTTACTCAAAACCCTTTTCTTTTCCAGGCAGAATCTCCTCAATTCTCTCAGCCTTTCCTCATAGACAGGTGCTCCATCCTTCTAATCAACTTGGTGACCTCCTCTGGACTCATTCCAGCAGGTCCATGTCCTTCCTGTGCTGGGCCCCCAGAGCTGGATGCAGCACTGCAGGTGGGGTCTCAGCAGAGCAGAGCAGAGGGGCAGAATCCCCTCCCTGGCCCTGCTGCCCACGGTGCTCTGGATGCAGCCCAGGACACGTTTGGCTCTCTGGGCTGTGAGTGCCATGGCTGGGTCATGTCCAGCCTCTCACCCACCAGCACCCCCAAGTCCTTCTTGGCCAGGCTGCTCTTGATCCGTTCATCCCCCAGCCAGTGCTGATACTGGGGGTTGCCCCAATATTCTCCAGATATTTTTTCCGTTTCTGAAAGGAACCTCTCACATGGACTTTAGAAGCTGAACGTAGGTAAGGAATGAGGCTTCAGTACATCTATTAAGTTGTACCAGCCTATGTGTGTCAGGGATATTAGTAAAGTACTTCTGAGGAGTGAGGCTTATACTAGCAAATTGCCTGTTTGTAGGGAATTATTAACCAAAAAGTTTGGAACTATCTTGCTTATTTGTGAAAAAATGTCTTTCTTTTTTTTTTTCTTATTTGAAATATTTGTCAAAAAATGGTGGTTAATGATGAAATATGATTAATTTTATATGAAAATGTGCATTGAAATAATTTTTTAGAATGTGTTCTGAAACAGAAAAGAATGTTTTCATGCAAGAACTAATAAGATTGAGATACTTAGAAAATATGTAAATGGATTAGATTTAAAGTTAGTTTTGTAGAGAATCTCTTAAAAATACTTCCAAAGTTATGTTTCTCCTTTGGCTCACTTCCAAAAAAGTGTAGGGCACGCTTTGATTTAAAAAAACCTCAAAATGTTATATCCACTTTTCAGTGAATGATTAAAGAAACTTGAGGCATTTTGTAATAACTTTAGTGAGACTTGTGAGAAACAAACTGAACAGTAACCACTGTTAGTAGACACTAATTTTGTCTCTATTTTATAAAAAGCATGGTAAATATCACAAACTCCTACTTCCAGAAGGTCATAGAGGCTGCCTTTTACCGTTGTGTTAGGGAAAACAAGTTTCAAGTAGATCTCCAGTGTACTTTTTACAGTCTGTTTTATCTGTCCTATTTATTCTCCAAATGTGGGAGGAATGGAAGACAGGAATATATACAAGAGAAACAGTAAATTAGGGATTAATACCCATAATCTCACCCTCCAAAAAAAATGTGTGATGTCATGTCCGTAAATGTTTGGGCTGGACTAGATTATCATACTTTTCATACTTTCCTTCCTAAGGAAAACAGGCAGAGGATGTAATTAAGTTCTAAGGAAAATAACTGGTATATATAAAAATAGAGGCAATTTAAAAGATACATTGAACGTGTTTAATGTACACATTTTGATGAAAAAACTTAGATGATAAGTATTTTGAGATTAATCTTTGATTCTTCTTTTAAATAATAATAAAAATTCTTTTATCTTAACTAGTCCAGTGGTTATAAAAAGAATGTGAGTATGAAAAGGGTTATAAGGTCAAAANAAAAAAAAAAAAAAGGGAAATGAATCAGAACTCAAATGTAAAGTCTGTAAGCTTGTTTCATTTCTTGGATGTTTAACTCAGAAAGACATTAATTATCTTCAAACAGTGGGAAAGGCATTAAACAAGTTAAAAAATTTCAAGGATAAGGAGCAGTATTAGCATACAGGGAGAATATAAACTTTATATCACCGTAACATAAAAAAATAGGGAGGGGGCAGGAATTAACATGATTGAATACTAAGGGTGTCTGTTGAATTCTAGATGAGTAGCACAGTGTGAACCTCTAGAAAGTCTGCCCTTATTAACTGCCGTACAAAAATGCTCAAGAGAGAAAAGTTCACTAGAATTGAAATGAACACATGCTGAAAGATGGTGACTGGCACTGATGGACACTCTATCCTGTGTGGTAATGCTTTCAGTCTTGTAATTACATTTACATTGTTAAATATTCTATTCCCCCTGGGGAAAACGATATTTCAAACCACTGTAGCTTTGCTTCAGAAAGGACTATGGCATGAATCCTGATAAAAACTACACAACTATAAATATATAAGGTAGATCCTGTGTGTCAGGGCTCTCAATTTTTGTTGTTGGATTATACAATATGAAACGTGTCATTTATTAGATAAACTGGTATGGCAAACTTGAGGGATACGAGAAATTATACAGATCAGAATGAGAATCGGCAAAGCTCCCAGCATTTACCTAACACAACATTTCAAGTTCCAGCTTACACTTTCAAACTATTCAGTTACAACAATATATATAATACGTTTGACAGTAAAGGCATGATCATTCCACAGCATGTTATGGAACAGACCAGTTGTTGGGTTTTCTGTACTGCCATCATCAACATATGTTCTTAGCATTACTGGCAAGCTTAGAGGATCTGATAGATTCCAAGCTTTTTTAAAGCTGTCTCCATGCTCTCTACAAAGTCTGACTCCAAAAGGCTGAATATGCAGCCAAAATAATTGTGTCTACTATATTTATAAATAATAAAATTGGCAAGAGGTTTTCATTATGCAGCTTATATCAAGACCTCTGTTTTCAATGATGAGTAAAACGTTTTTTATCTCCTTTAACATTTCTTGCTCTGGCTTCTTCATCTTAATGACTCACCCACTCCATAATTCCCTGGAACAATGAAACAAGTTAGTTAGAGTCCCACATTTGCCACCTACTAGGTTAGGAATAAATAAAATCTTCCACTCATCTGGGGATTTTTGGGTGAGCCACTTGATTGATTTGAAGGTAGTGAACAACACTGAACAAACCATAAAAGGCTCCTTAATGAAATGCTCTTCACAGTAACATCTCTGAAAATAAAATATCCTTTCTTCAAATTAATATCAAGCATGACTTTGACAGAAAATGAACTAGATATCACTTTGTGTATTTCACTTGAAATGCATCTAGAAGACTGTGTCTATAGCAGCTAAACCACAACTGAAACAGCCAATTAATAATACTCTGCCAGTCCCTGCAGAAAGTCCTACCATGGTATTGTTAAGGTCTATAGGTAGAAAAGGAAGCCAGAGGATTGTAGACAAACCTTTGGCTATTCTCAGTCCCAGGATGAGAATTTTTTTCTACTGTAGTCCAGTCACTGGCACAGATGTTTGCTCTCGACTGTGATCAAGTTAGAGAAATCTGATTACTTCTGTAACCTTCATGCATGAATTTATATCCTTATAGATGCCCACGCTACTAAAAGGTCATCGTGGAATTCTACAACTCCTTGGTTCTCTTTCTATGCAATGTTTGAATAAGAAAGGCTGGGTTTTTTAGCAGCCAGTTTCTTTAGTGTGCTTCTGAAAAAAGCTGACATTGGTT
The DNA here is from genome assembly GCA_013400655.1 of Mystacornis crossleyi. Classification (NCBI taxonomy): domain Eukaryota; kingdom Metazoa; phylum Chordata; class Aves; order Passeriformes; family Timaliidae; genus Mystacornis; species Mystacornis crossleyi. The sequence continues at coordinate 3,701 of VYZQ01026886.1, read as the reverse complement.
TTCAAATCCATATAATAATGAAAAGTCTCTTCATGCTGTTTAAGATCTAGAAATAAATTCCTTTTCTGTGTTGGAACAACCAGAAAATAATGTTAATTAACAAATGGCAATGTTAAAGATTGCAGTGTTGATCACTGTATATTGAGTGCATCACTTGAGCACTTGTTAGTATCAATGATGATCATAAGTGAAAAGGGACAAGAAACTATCTAATTTAATGGTTCTGCAAGAAAATAATTTTTAAGTGGAACAAGACTAAAATAAGCACTAGAGAGAGGGTTTTCTTGTTGTTTTTTAGCATTTACCAAAATAACTTTTAACTAGAAGAAAATTCACAAATATCTGCTGAGCAAGATGAGAAATTATGAATGCTGTAAATTGGACATTCTGAATGCAATTAATTTAATGAGACCATTAATGAAACTCCAATTGGATGCAGCATTATTATATTGCTCTGTCATAAATATGGTTGATTTAAAAAGCCTTTTTCTCAGAGAATGGATATAAATGTAAATTAGAGCACTTGTCCTCTGCTACAACTGGTTTTGTTAAAAATAATACATATTTATATAAGAAATTAAAATATAATGCAAACTGTCATATACTTTTATTATTAAAGTCAGTACATGACTCAAAAACCAGTTAATATATCTGATAACATAATATCCAATAAAATATCTGTACATGAATTTGAAAGCTAATATTATGTAATACGATTGTTCTTACTAATTTCACCAGATGGAAACATTGTCCACATATACATACTTTTAAAATTAGTCTTTAACTGTATTTTTATTAAACTCTTACTGAGCAGGGGAAAATTGCATCATTGGATGCCTTACTTTCATCAATGTATTAAATCAAACCACTGTTGTTTCTACGTTTCTACCACTTGCAGTATCACGCAATATGATAGACTATCAATATCACTAGAATATCAACTCTGGACTTCACAGTAACGAGGTTGTTTAGCAGCAGAAAAGCAGCGTTAGAAAGTCAGGGACATATTTCAATTCTCACTGGCTTAAAGCATTTCCTCTTAAACCTACACAATTTTTACAATTTAAAGAAAAGTTGTTTTATTTTGTTTTTAAGTGGCAAAAGGAGTGAAGAAATATTTCTCTCTACCTAACATACATTTGCACACCCCTACTACTTCACTGAAGCAATTCCAGGCTTTCCTGATCTGCTGCCAATAGAAACTATTAGGCAGTTCTTCAGTCTTTCTTTTGGAATTCTCTGACATCGCTTTTTAACAGTCTAAGTAGACTATGAAATTTAGTGAAAAAAAATCTATCAAATTTTAAAATGTGACTGAGCTGGCCTAAAAATCTGCCTACACACATTTTTTTTTTCCCCTTTTAACCATTCTTTGGACAAAACAAACAAGAAATAATCTTTTTCCTGTATTTTGTTGGATTGGTTGTCCTTACCTCAGGCACAGTATTTTCCTCAATTAGTGGCATGCCTAATATCCTATTAGGCTGATCAGACAATGTAAAATTATTCTTTTAGATCTAACACAGGTATCTGCTTCCCTCAAAATTAGAAGTGCTCATATAATGGACTTTCTACTAGTTGATACAATTTATTATTAGCCAATCTTTCAATTTTTTTCAGATTTTCAAAATTTGTCTGGAAGATTTTTAATATTGGGGGAGAGGGATGAATTCTCAGTTTTCATCTGTCTTAATTTGTCATGTGGGAGTTATCACTGGAGGATTAACAACCACGTGGAGAACTAGGAATTTGCCAGATTTGAGCCTTCAGCTTTTTCACTGAGAATGGTCTTTTGGAGTCCACCGGTAATTCATGATGTATAAATTTTAGTGTTGATGTCAGTACTGGAGCTAGGGTTATGGCTCCATGCACGAGTTACAGCACTGAGAATTAGAATGCAGAATAATAATGCATATTCATTCCCTTGAAATATTTGTTCACATAAATGTGTTTGCTACAGCTGTCACTGGGATATAAACTATCATTTAACGTGGGTAAAATGCGAAGTGGTTAATGTTGATCTGACAATACATACTGAAGAACCAACCGTACAGTTCTCTAAAAAGCTGTGACATTGAATAACATTCATGTCAGCAGCATTTAAAAATAAGACAAAAATATTCAATGAGTTAAAAAAAAAAACACCACAATTATCAGTAAAATGCATATGTAATGCTGAGTATTTGAGGGGGATTTTTCATAGAAAAGGTTTCTGAAGTTACAACCCAAATAATGAAAAGATCATTTTTTTGGTTCTTTTTAAGGGCTAAAGAAAATAATTCTACACTTTCAGAAATGTTCTTTCAACCTCAAAACCTGGCAAAACCCTACAGGTTCAACAGTTTCCCCTTACAGCAAAACAAAGCTTTCTGACACAGACTATACTCAAACAAAAGGTTCTTTAATCTCTGCCAGTTTCTCAAAGGAAAAGACAGTTTCAGCAGTGACTGCTCAAGCTCATTTTTGAAGAAACTTTAGTTTTAGGGGAAAAAAAAAAGAAAACCAAAAAGCTCTACAGAAGCTCAACAGAATTTCTAGAAGGAAAACATCCCTGATAATTGAGGCCTAATACAGCTGGAATATAGATGACATTAAGACTGTTAGATAGGTACACAAAAATTTGTCTCCTTGATAAAACTGGCAACACAAATCAACAAAAATTTGGCCCTCTTGACAAGTTGTTACTGTAGCTATGACAGATATGAGCACCAGGAGGTAATGCTGTGTTAAGTCATAGGTTTAGTCAAGCATCCTGTTGCTGACACAACCAAAAGTGGATGTTGAGAGGAGGGTATATAGAAAGGAGGAAGGATGTGCAAAGCATCCTCAAGGTCCTCTTCTAGCTACCAGTTGTTTGAACTTCAGGAAACATGTGCAGTTTGGGCACACTTTGGGTTCAGAAAACCTCAATCATTCCCTTCTCTATGGACATGTCTAATCAGTGTGTCTTTTGGAATCCACAGCAGCCACTTGCAATGTGGTCTTCTGAGGCAAGAATGTAGTGTAACATTGGTGTCACATAATCTAGTAGTGAGCAATACTGCCTTTAGGCCATGATGAATAAGATAATGAATACATATGATGGTTCTCATCAAATCAGTGCCCACTACCAAAGATGAGCACACTACTTTAGTGTTATTACTTTTTGGATTCATTGTGATCGTAATTTGAAAAAGTGAAGCATTTCCATTGTAATAATTTAAGGCTGTAAACAAGCATTTAGGTGAATGTAGAATACTGCACTTACAAAAGCTTATGTTTATACTTATTAATGGTATCTTCCATTCAGGTCATGTTCTATAAATCAATTACTTCAGTATGAAAAGTTTGAGGGTCCCTAATTTTTTTTCACAGTAAGCAGTAAAAGCTTTTTTTTACAATTTTCTTTTCTCCTATTGTTTCCATTAGGTATTTTGCCATTAACTTCCTATCAGTCTTTAAGCTAAAATGAAGCAAAAATTTGCCTTTAATGTGCAATACCAGCACGTCTGTAACAGCACATTTGTCTTTATGGGCAAACCCTCCCTTTTTGCTTTTCATTTTAATTTTCTGTGTAAAGCCCAAGTTAAATCTCTTTTGGGTTCTAATTTTTCTACCCTGCCTAATCTTTAATACACAGAGTATACATGTAAACCAATTTTAGTTCCATCCTTATTCTTTTCCCACTTTTATGGAAGAGACTTAGAGATACAAAATCCTTC